>CM047806.1:106944573-107122526 GCA_026214975.1 Gentiana macrophylla
GATTTTGGAAGTTGACCAAAATTGTTCTTGTTCACACCAATCATTCTACTGTTACATTTTCAGTAATTCTCAAGCTCTCTTAATGCTTCCATCTTAAGGTTGATTGCTAAATTTCCTTTTCTTTAGCAATTTTCCTGACTCTCTAAGAAACTCTAATTCACGTGGCCTATATCGAGTAAAAGTTTTGCACATCCTTAGCCCAATGGCCATCGGAACACGGAAAAATAAAAAACCTCAACATATGTCACGTTACTTTTATTTGACTCAAAGAAAACAAAACCTAAAATCCTAAAAAGAAATCCTAAGGGTTTTAAAGAAGTAGTTACGAGTTAAAGTCCTCACTCGACTTTCCAAAGATTATCCTTGTCGGTTATCATTCTCGGATCGCGGACTTTAACCCTTCGAGCACTATAAGAGTGGGGGCTTGTCATTTGCGGATTAATACCCTTCCGCTTGGTTGTGAGACCTGGAAACGACATTTATCCATACCATTTATCCAAAGCTCTTACCTCGGCTCGTTTTGCGAATTAGTGAATTACGGTTACTAATTACGGTTTTGGCCTTGACAATAAAAACAATGAATCAAAGTACTCGAATAAGGTCGGTTATGTAGGCAAGCCTATATGCCGTCTTATTCGTTGGAACATATGTGACGATTCAGGCCAATCCGTCAAGATAAGACCCGTTTAGCCCGAAGGCTTATCGGCTATGCTAAGTCTTGTCGAATGGCACGTAACGCATATCACGTGGAGGAGTTGATTGAGCGAAGCTCGTTTGAACTCGCCCGACCATGGTTAAACCATTTCGAACCTATGTACAAAGATTCTTCGATTTTTAAATTGTCACCCAAAGCGTAATCTCGTTTTTGTTTAAGGTGGGTTCACCGAGAAGCCATCACCATAAAACTCAACGAAAGCGGAAGATTGGTTTCTCTCAAAACTCAACGTCTTCTTTAGATTGTGAATGCTTAAACTACACAATTTGTTGCTCCTCCAGCGATAGAAGCAATCTCATGCATGGAGGACAAGAGATTTTAACGAACTACTGAGGTACTCTTTATTCAATGCTTCCTTCAACGACTACATGTTTCCTTACACCTCAGATAGAGGCAGATGTATGGGGCAAAACCTTCCACACTAATAAAATTAATCATACAAACCACTCAGGCCAAGATTCATACTAAGGTTCATGCATAGGCTAACTTATGCTCAAAAACCAAAAGGTAGTAAAACATAAGAGAAAAAAGGTAGTACCTTGCCTTCAACATTGTACCACGAAGAATTTAAGCCTTTAAAAAAATTTGAGCCATCTTGGTGCTTTAAAGCGTATTGCTTCCATCGCTTTTCCCATCTTAGATTCGTAGCTCCACATGTTTCTTTGGGTTATTTTTAGCGCCATGAAAAATTATTGACTTGGATTATTGCTTCCCTGGTTTCTAAGCCATGGAAGAAAAACAAAAACAAATGGACCGTGGACTGATTTTAACATGGTTTCCCATGTCGCTATCAGACTCTCTGGATTAAACATACGAGGATAAGCAGACACATGAAATTCCGACTCGAAAAACACAAATCGAAACCGTGTAAGCAGAATGACAAGAACAAAACAAAAATATTATAAGTTCTCGTTCGACGAATGAGGTCTCTCGGTCAACCGAATAAAAAAAAATTTTTTTAAAATTTTATTTTAAGTCGGAATTTTAGGCGGAGAGCGACAACGGAGGGACTCAAAAGCGTAAAAGCAGACTCAAAAGAAAAACTTGACATGAATAAGAAAATTATTTATATATAAAATTGACCGTTGGTTCCCTGCAACGGCGCCAAAAACTTGATGGCGTGGTCAATCGAGGTTATAATATACTTGACCACCATAAACCAATACTAGCAAGAGGACTAGGCCCGTCGTAGTATAGCTATAGTGAATCAAGGTCGATCCCACGAGGAACCAATTGTGGATCATCTTATATACAAACAATTAATTAAACATGTCAAGGACATGAGGCGATCTCGACCAACATAAGACAAGAAAAAAAGATAAAGAAGACCGCGACCACGACACAAACGTAATTAACCTCCCGATTATAGTCTTTATCGTTTGGACCTAGAAAATTTATATAATAAACCGAACTTATTAATTGTCAATCCGTTTGTATCTATCTTAGATTGGCTACGAGTCATCCTCTTTAACTTGACTTAGCACCGGTGAGTCAACTGAATCAACGCGTGATATTGTTACGTGACTTCGCTTTTGGTGCCTCCATCTCATATAACTCACACGCTTTACTACAGGATGCCGATATTAACCGTACACCTCGTCGAGCAACATTCCTATGGTGAGGCGTGCTTCCTAACGATCGCTCAAGCCTCGTCCAACTAACAATTACCTTTTAGGTCTCATGCTAGTTTACGAACTCACGTATAACTAGGTGACGTCAATTCCTAATACAAAACCTACCTAGATCTCATTGAAAGTCCGGAAGATCATTCATGAGCCGACTGAGAGCCCTATATTGGTATTTCCTAATCGTCGCTAATTAAAACGGCGAGCAACGTGGCCGTGGCCATACCTGCAGAGATAATAAATTCTATTAAGTTAACTAACCATAAAGGCGTGGCTATTTAACGGATAAGCAGGGGCTCGGTCGACCGAATAGGTGGGCTCGGTCGACCGAGTGAACTCATTCGGTCACCCGAATCAATTTCGTCCCAGATTACATCCCCGACGTATCTCTCAAATAAGCTTCATCATACACAACGGATTAAACGATGAATTCGCACGGTATTCATATAAACTAACATAGATACGCATTAATTAAATCAAGTAGATTCATGAATAAATACTAAGTGTATGGCGTAGGTTATGGGATCCCCATAGACAAGGGCTTCGCCACATCCATAACGACATAACCTAGATCTACATCATCTAGCTATGAAATTAACTAACTCAAACAATAAAGCATAATTGGGAGGGATTAATTACTTAAAAGAAAGCAGTAAAGTAAAGGCTACATATTGCGACCCTTAAATTGCTGGAAACCCTCAAATTATTCTACATTATATCAAAGAAAGAATGAAGGGATGTGTTGGTGTCTAAGGTGTATATTACAATTCTCGTGGCTGCTTGCTTATATAGAGGTTTTGCCGACTTAGGGTGGTTCTAGAAGATAAACACGGTAAAGCGTAAAACCGCCCGAAAGCGACACTCGGTCAACCGAGAGCCGACACTTCCGATCGACCGAAGCACTAGGCTCGGTCGACCGAACCTAACATTTGCACACGTTAATCGTTTTTCGTCTATCTTGCTCCCTACTCCACGCTTGCGTGTTGATCTCGATTTCTCTAATTTATCTCTTGATTAATGCTCCGATTTTCTTCCTTCCTTATCTTGAGATAATTGATTGAATGACATTAACCTCTCGATTTGTTGTGATGCAAAAAAATCAATAATTATCGCACAATAAATTGGCTTTAAATAATAAAAGCATTTAAATACCAAATATCATATTAATAATCACTTAACATTAAATAATAAATATAAACATGTGATTTAATATGAAATATATATTATTAATCTCGATTTAAGGTCAACGTTGATGACTTTTACGGGTATAATTTGACCGTCATCATTTATTCAGCATTTATTATTGTTTATACATCATACTGAAACTGATTGTTATACTCACTGACAGTTCACAAACTAACATTCATCAGAATTCAGTTTAAAATGTTAGGAAATCTAAGCGGGAACACAGCGGAATTCAAAAATTTGATTTCCTTTTACCCAAGTTCGACTTCGTTTAAGCAATAAACAAAAGCGAGTTAGTAGACGGTGGTTACCTTGGTTGATCTAAAAGATCGACGCTTTGACCGCCTAAGGAGAGTAGTTCTAAGCATAGAGCCGCCCAAGTGTTCGGCCTCTGCCTCTACCGCTAGTCCACACGAGCAACTGCCGGAATCCCACCACGGATTGCTATTGGAAAACTCCGTTGCTTCAGACCGGCCCTTTTCCCCTCTCCAACTCTCTATAGGATGCTCTCAAATTTACACAAGAACTATTAGCTCTTGGAATTATGATGTGCAAAGAAGCTTGACACCCACACTATATTTATAGTGTATATGGCGCCCAAATATGAGAGGAGAAGAAAACCTTTTCCCAATAAAATAAGGAAAATATAATTGATTGATTTATCTCATTTATTATAATATCTCATATTAAATAAATCTAGGATTTTGTCAATATCTTATATTGAATATTACCAAGATATTGTCAATATCTAATATTGACTATCTTTATTTTATTACCATAAATCAATTTACACATATGTGTATATATCACATATATATTTATTACACATATAAATCTATAAATATATTTTGGAAACAACTAAGCACATGCACATCCAATGTGCATCACACGCTGAAGCACAAATATATATATATATATATATATATATATATATATATATATATATATATATATATATATCTAATATTAATATATAGTAATACCATTAATTAAATTACACAATCAAAGTGTATCTTATACACTCCCAAAATTACATACCTTTAGCCAATAAATTGGCATCCGGAATATTCTTTAATTAATATAATATTATTAATATCTTGTATTTAATTTATTCATAATAAATAAATACCACCATATTAATTTACCACTATAACATTTATAGTCTCGAGATAAACTTTCCTTATTTGGTTATCATCCACATTTTAATCCGCCTAGATGTTCTTATGTGTGTGACCCGATAGGCTTCCGAATATGTTGGCCGTGAGCACAAAGTGCAAATTACGAAAATGCCCTTCATGCCTAACGATCACGGGATAGCGTCAAGCAACACACCGTGACCCCTAATCATCGGAAGAGTCAAATGCAATGACTACTACCTTTCATGTGAAACGATTACCGTGTAACTTACAATCCTATCATTTGTAATAATATCCATACGATTACGTTAGTCGAGTGTCAAAACATCAACGACCGTATCTTATAATCTGATATTAAGCTCTCTCAAGTAACACATTTACTCCCACTTTGCAAAGATTCACGAGAGCTAGACATTCCTTATAAGAAGGCCATTTCGGATATTCGATCCCAATCATAGATACGCGATTCCCGGACGACCAATCATGTATACTCCGCGTGCTTCAAATTATCACACCCAATCACTACCGCATGATCGCCCGTGGCTGTGGAAACCTCAATAGTGTCAAAGCATGACAATCCACACCGTGATGCCATGAAGACTCGGTCTTAAGGATAATTACACAACCGCCACATAGTGTGACACTTATCCGTGTAAGTGGAGTCGATCTAACGTCGCATTCTCTAATACACGCGTCCGCATACGGTCCAAGTGTCTCAACACTTGATAGATGAGATCTATCCCCTCGCCTTAAAGACGTAAGACATCTAATACGTGCTAGCTTTGTTCATACTATCAATGCCTGTTTGATAGTACATCGGCTAGAGACATTTAAGTATCAAACTTATTAAATTGATTAGAGATCTCATCAACCATAATCGCCTATCATGGTTTCTCTATCACAGTTTAACACTAAGGACGTTATCATATAACAATTCATAATTGGTTCTTTAAAAGAACATATATATATGACAACATAAAAGCCATTTAATATATATGTATAAACATAAAGAAATAGTATAAGCGATCCGACCGGTCGGATCCGGTCCAACCCGATTGGGTTTAGGACACTATTTCAACAATCTCCCACTTGGCCTAAAACCAATCACTCGTACACACGAGACCAAGTTGAAACACAAGAATCTCATGCAATACTCGCAACTAGCCCTAGCCATAAACGGATCGCTATCCGTGGGGACTCATACTATCTTCATATCACGCTCATATGATCAAGTCAAAGGAACCGCCTCAACACACACACGAATCTCTGGCGAGACCCTGGTCCTTGCTTCAAGCAATGAATCCACTTACTATATCGGCTATATAGAAAGGTGGAAGAACCGTACAAGGTTCAGGAATGAACCTTCTAGATCCATGTCTCGCTCATTTGCGCCTCTAAGGCACTACTGTGTTTTGGCTAACTTGTAGAATTTACAGTGACCCATATGCTAGAACATTTCCAGCTCACTGTATCACTTAATCAAAGTGATCGCAAACCCAGACAGCAGCTCCCACTCGCCTTCATAAGACTCAGGATATACGTCTGTATAACTATATTTATCTCATTCTAAGTTTCAATAAACTAGGAACTTCCTTAACTTGTTTAAGGATATTCTCGACATTCACCAGATTTACTTTCATACTTGCTCATGACTCTTCATGAAGTATGAACATCTGGCATTATTTTATGATGGTTCCTATCGCATTAGAAAAGGAAACCTTCCATAAACATCATCTTTCACCTTATCTTTAGGACCATTGTCCTAACATAGACAGATCTCACGATCTATGCTAAACTTCTTTTAGCATCACATATATATAGGTAAACTATAATCTAACAGCAGTTAAATCTATCGCTATAGATTCTTATTTCTAAAATAAGAACTGCTAATCCAAGTGCTTTCATAAAGACCTTGAACTACCAAACATTAATTGACTGTGACATGGGGAGATGATTCTCGAGAGAGATATCTAATACCTTACTCAAAAATCGTAACACACTCCCACTATCCATCTTGCACATTGGGCATATCCTTCTTTTGACTAAATCAAACTCCTTTGATTATCAAACAAAGAAATCGTCTAGAGAAACTTGTTTGAGTCCATAAATGGATCTCATGGGCTTACATATCATGTTATTGTCTATGAACATCGAGCTTTCTGCCCAACATCTTCAACACTATCATATAGTCATGATACGAAGTTATAACAATCATTATCTGAATAGAACTGGGCACAGCTGGCAGCATAAAGATAATTACAAGGTTTACACTTCATACCCTTCAGCCGTCACTATAGCCTTATGGTAATCATATTACCATCCATTTCAGCCTTTCAGGGACATTCCCTTTAGGTAAGATAGACTAGGTTCACAACCTGGTTGTCATTGATGGAATCTAATTCAGATATTATGGCTCCTGGCCATATCTCTCAATCTTGCCTTTCAAACATTCTTTCATAAGTCTTGAGATATTCATTCTTCAAGATGAATATACCAGCAGAACTCTTTTGAGATCTTATTTACTCCCACTGTCTCTCTTGGAAGAAACACTTCCTTTAGAAGACAGCATGTTTGGAGACAAACATTTTGCTCATGGACAAGTAAATAATATCCAAATAGATTAGCTAAGACATTCCACAAAGTTGCATATGTCGTACTAGGCTCCAAGCCTTTCTGATTTTGCCTATGAAAACCTCAAATCATCGGTTAAGATAGATTCGACATTATCCTCTTCCATATCTAATGTGGAATTTATTCAACCTTTATTCTTCCGAACTCGGTTAAGTATAAGGGCACTATCCCGAAATGGGTAATGGATACTTCGCATGGCTTGCGTCACACCTTTATCATATAAAGTGTTGTTTCCATTTTAGGAGCACAATCTAATTGCGTATCCCAAAGATGGTATCCTTCAAGGGAAGAATCTTATTCCTTTTCAGACGACTTCTGAAACACCCTTCAGGTATTAATTACTTCAATCCAATTGAAGATTAATTCCTAAGTAGCTCATCAATCTCATATTCGTACTAGCTCAAACTTTTCGGGCTTTCCGAATTATCGTACTTCAATAAATACATTCAACTATTTCTAAAATAGTCATAGAGATTAATAAACAATTATTTGTGGTATTAATTATCACAAGCCAACAAACATCAGTATGCTTAGGCTTTAGACAATTTTTCTAGATCTTACAACCTTTTTCATAAAAGGGTATTTTAGTCATCTTTGGGTAAGATACGTATTACCCACATGATTCATAATCATATGGTTCAACATCATCAGAATGACGTTTAATCACACGCTTCCCTCCTAGAGAGACTATGTCTAGAACAACCACAAATATTAAGGATAACAGCCACACAAATATTTAGTTGAGATCACATCACATATATCAACTATATAGTGACATCAATCTAGTATGTTAGATTCAGTGACATTCCAACTTTATCAGAATAACATTTATTCTTTACAATTGAATATGTCTACTAAATCCTAACCTGCAACTGAAAACATGTTCTTCATAAGAACCGGAGCATAACAACATTTACTTAGTTCCCTTATCAGTTTACTAGATCCAGAATATGGTAAGTGTTACAATGTTTGTTTCACCTTCCATATTTGTATTCAATCTTTCTAATTTAATCACACTCGTAAGGTATCATATATCTTAGAGTTGACTTTGAACTTAGATAGATTTATCTCAACTCACTTGCCTAGGATAGAAACTTCAATAAGTTCTCTATTTAAGCACATGCCCTAACTTTCCTTTTCAATCCTTTAAGCACTTGAAAAATGTTTCTTATTGTAGTCTTCATAAGACTTAAGAAAGATCACAAGAGCTATGTCTTTGATTTCCTTTCATAAAGAAAATCTAAAGTTTATTAAATAGTTTATTTAACCTTTTAAATCATATTTAAAACATTAACTATTTAATTAATCTTTAAGCAATGATTAAAGAAATAAGTCGATACTTAAATCTTACAATTTTGAAAACAACCTTTCCAAAATTCGATGTGGTCATTCTTATCCAACGTTTGAATTAATTGTTATCGTATGACAGAATAATCATCTTGGATCGTATCCAATATATGACTAATTCGTTGAAACTTATTTCAAATGATTTAATCATATCAAGAGCTTCCGCTTTCATTAATAATTAAAGTCTCGGAGCACTGCATCAATTATGCAATCTCCTTGTCTCTAACTACTATAACAGGATTGCTCATGTCATTGCTTATTTTTAAAAGGATTAAAATTTACTTAACCATATTTGAGAACGTTTCTCAAAAGATAACAGTCATAATTTGGTTTTACTAATCGAGAATTAAACATAAATATAAAGTTTGCTAAAACTACAACATAAAATGAAAATAAAAGAGTGTTGTTGTTTATACACGCAAAATCAAAAATGGTCTTTTGGTTTATGATTTTGCTCCCACTAGTCAACTACTTCCAATTGACTTTCAAGAATTTTTCAAAATTCTTTAGTGGCTGAGATCCCATCTAGTTACCTCGATTCCCGGCGGTGGTCGATCAACCAAGATAATTTCGATAGGTAGGTACCCTTTTACCATTCACATCTCTATGTGATTCTCGGTGGTTGACTAGTCAACTCTTTGGCGATACACATCACTATGTGTTAGTCAACCCTTGTCTCTAAAGTCGACGGTTCCTCGACGGTGGCCAATCACCGAAAGACCCTAGTCAAGTCATAACCCAATATTCACGAGATCTCATACGATCATATCTCAATAACGACGATATACCCGAGGTAGGTCAACTCCCGGCGGTGGTCGATCAGTTGGATCCGAACACAGGCTCTTCACCGTCGTTATAATATTGGGAGACAATATTTCGACTTGATTTTTGTTGTGGAAGTATTTATGTAAATTAATTCACTTAATTAATTTTAATCATGGTCTCATCAATTATATCTATCTCTATAGATATATATCCTACACATTTATCTAGATCGTGCCTAGTCATGCATCTATCGTATCATATAAAATAAATACAAGCACAAAATAAATAAATGCGTAAAGTAACCGGTATGATCATGGACTTTTCCTAGGTGCGGTTTCAATACAAAACCGATTTAAACCGCGGGTCACAATCTAAGGTAATGCAAACCGCCAATAGGATCTTTAATGCGCCATTCTCCAATGGGATCTTTATTCTTCTTTCTTTGCTCTCTATCTTCTGCTCCATTCTTGTTACATTTAATTCTATCTAATAAAATAAATACACCGCCGCACAGGGGAGCTAATGGGAATGGGATAAATGCAGAGAAAATAAACTGAGTCACGTTCTTCATAACGGCTCAGACAATTTTAAACCAACGGAAAAATAAATCATTCACATCTATCCTATCGGTCGAGCAGCATGATCAATCAGGTCCATATAATCATATTATATCTACTAAATCTAATCCATCTTATGAAAAAGATAAAATTAAAATTTAACTACTTGCGTCTTAATTAATCAATTAACATTTAATCTATTAAATAATTTTATCCAATCAATTAACTAATTAACATTTAATTAATTAAATGATTTAATCGAAAATAAAATTAACGATTAATTTTAAACCGATTTTAATTTTAATTTTAATTAATTAGAACTATTCTAAAATTAAATCAAAATTGAAATTAAGTCTCTTTTGTTTCTTTCCTTTGATTCTTAATCAAAAGGATGCTTTGGTTTCTTAAACCAAAAGGCATCTTCCTAAACCAAATTTGGCTTAGACATAGCCACTTTCCAAAATCAAATTTTTGAAGTGGCTTGCGCCTAAGCCTTTTACAAATCAAATATTTGAAAAGGCTGCAGGCCATTCCAAATCAAATATTTAGAAAGGCCAAATAATTTTGGTTTAGGCATCGCCACTTTCCAAAATCAAAATTTTGAAGTGGAGCAGAGCTGCCAAAGCCTTTTCCCAATCAAATATTTGGAAGGGCTGCGCCATTCCAAACAAATTTTGGAAAAGGCCATTATTATTTTAATGCCACATGGCATCCCAATGGCCAAAACTATTTGAACCATTGGTTAGCCACATGACGACACAACTAAACAAAAGAGGATTAATCACAACTATGAACCATATTGAAACACAAAATACACAAAACAAAAATTTGGAGATCCGCTAGCATTGACCGGTCAACCGATCGCCGGCGGCGAGTCGCCTCGCTGCCGCCGCCGCTCGACCGGCCGCCGCCCGGTGGTGGTGCGTTGCCGCCGGTCGGCCGAGCACCACCCGATCTATTTTTTTTTCTTTTTTCTTTTCATGTATCACTTTTGTGAATAAAAATCTTTCATCTTTTAATTACGTGATTTAAACGATAAAATTAACTACGCGAATAAACATGCTTATTGCTTAAGCTCGAAACTCGCTCTGCTACCATCATTAGAAATCTACATCGGAACGCAATGAATTCAAAATTTGATTTCCTTTACCCAAGTTCGACTTCGTTTAAGCAATAAACAAACGAGTTAGTAGACGGTGGTTACCTTGGTTGATCTAAAAGATCGACGCTTTGACCGCCTCTGAGAGTAGTTCTGCATAGAGCCGCCCAAGTGTTCGGCCTCTGCCGCTAGTCCACACGAACGACTGCCGAATCCCACCATGGATTGCTATTGGAAAACTCCGGTTGCTAGACCGGCCCTTTCCTCTCTCTCTCCAACTCTCTATAGGATGTTCTCCAATTTTACACAAGAAACTATTAGCTCTTTGGAATTATGATGTGCAAAGAGTTTGACGCCCACACTATATTTATAGTGTATATGGCGCCCAAATATGAGTGGAGGAGAAAAACCTTTTCCCAATAAAATAAGGAAAATATAATTGATTGATTTATCTCATTTATTATAATATCTCATATTAAATAAATCTAGGATTTTGTCAATATCTTATATTGAATATTCCTAAGATATTGTCAATATCTAATATTGACTATCTTTATTTTATTACCATAAATCAATTTACACATGTAGTATATATCACATATATATTTATTACACATATAAATCTATAAATATATTTTGAAAACAACTAAGCACATGCACATCCAATGTGCATCACACGCTGAAGCACAAATATATATATATATATATATATATATATATATATATATATATATATATATATATATATTAATATCTAATATTAATATATAGTAATACTATTAATTAAATTGCACAATCCAAGTGTATCTTATACACTCCAAAATTGCGCCACCTTTAGCCAATAAATTGGCATCCGGAATATTCTTTAATTAATATAATATTATTAATATCTTGTATTTAATTTATTCATAATAAATAAATACCACCATATTAATTTACCACTATAACATTTATAGTCTCGAGATAAACTTTCCTTATTTGGTTATCATCTATAACCACATTTTAATCCGGCTAGATGTTCTTATGTGTGTGACCCGATAGGCTTCCGAATATGTTGGCCGTGACACAAAGTGCAAATTACGAAAATGCCCTTCATGCCTAACGATCACGGGATAGCGTCAGCAACACACCGTGACCCCAATCATCGGAAGAGTCAAATGCAATGACTACTACCTTTCATGTGAAACAGTTACCGTGTAACTTACAATCCTATCGCTGTAATAATATCCATACGGTCGTTAGTCGAGTGTCAAAACATCAACGACCGTATCTTATAATCTGGATATTAAGCTCTCTCGAAGTAACACATTTACTCCTACTTTGCAAAGATTCACGAGAGCTAGACATTCCTTATAAGAAGGCCATTTCGGATATTCGATCCCAATCATGAGATACGCGATTCCCGGACGACCAATCATGTATACTCCGCGTGCTTCAAGATCACACCCAATCACTACCGCATGATCGCCCGTGGCTGTGGAAACCTCAATAGTGTCAAAGCATGACAATCCACACCGTGATGCCATGAAGACTCGGTCTTAAGGATAATTACACAACCGCCACATAGTGTGACACTTATCCGTGTAAGTGGGTCGTCCTAACGTCACGCATTCTCTAATACACGCCCACGTCATGGTCCAAGTGTCTCAACACTTCGATAGAGCGAGATCTATCCCCGCTTACTTAAAGACAGAAGACATCTAATACGTATAGCTGCTCATACTATCAATGCCCTGTTTGATAGTACATCGCCTGAGACATTTAAGTATCAAACTTATTAAAGTGATTAGAGATCTCATCAACCATAATCGCCTATCATGGTTTCTCTATCACGCTTTAACACTAAGGACGCGTTATCATATAACAATTCATAATTGGTTCTTTAAAAGAACATATATATATGACAACATAAAAGCCATTTAATATATATGTATAAACATAAAGAAATAGTATAAACGATCCGACCGGTCGGATCCGGTCCAACCCGATTGGGTTTAGGACACTATTTCAACATAAAATACTCAAATTTTTCTTAGAAACAACAAGATCCGGATAAAGGCTAAAACTTAAATCATTTGCCGGTTGATTAAGTTCTTTATAAGTCGAGTTTGACTTAGACTTAGCTTAGTCAACTTAACTCCACACAAGTTAAAACCGAACCTTAATCGTTATAGATCTAGTTTTTGGTGACAAGTTTATTCACCCCCCCACAAAAAACTTGTGTCGGCCTTTCCAAGGACCAAACAATATATATCACACTAGTATTCATACAACTCACATTATCACATTGATTCACAACTTTTCAAGTGGCAAAATCAACAAACCCCACATGTCCTCACGGATATCACTCAGTATAATATATGCACACGGACTATTCACACACCCTCAAAATCAACACACATCCAAGCATTACCATAAGTTTGCATATCAATCAAATTTCCACCACTATACATTCAAATCCAATACACAAATCATGAGGTCTTTCACAGGGTTGTAACAGGGCTAGGGACAGAAAATAAGGTATGGAAAAGGGTATAATATGGGCTAAATTTTCAAAGGGAGAGAATGAATAATAACACCAAGTATCACGTTGTCACCAAGAATATGTTCAACTGATGTACAAAAATGGCTCCAACTTGTATGAAGATTCTCAAAACACACCAAGAATAGAAGTGCAAACAACGATATCCAAAATAGCTCGCAGAAAATGTTAGGAAACAAGCTAGTTCTTCAATATATAAACACCTCTTCATTGTAATCTCTTTTTTTCTTTCTTTCTTTTTTTTTTTTTTTTTATTCATCTTTTTTTTTCCTATACAATTCACATCCAGTTGTGAGTCATTCTCTAAATATCCACTTCTTGATACAATTCTCTCAAAATATCATGCAACTATTCATATAATCCCTTGACAATAGGGTCAACAAGAGAGGGTATATCGTACGAAAAGGCCATGAGTTTAATTTTCTGGAGCTTAATCAAAGAAAGGGTCCATGCTAGACGGGGCTCACTAGGGGATAAATATCAGACAAAAGTGGCTCTCGAAGGGGTTAAATCCTAGCCTCAATCACTTAAGTGCACTGAACCTGAAAATGTGGTCTCGAAATGTATGTCAATGCAAATTCTAGAATGACATTAGAATGTGTGGATACTACTCAAAGAAAAAATATGAGCGAGTGCGCTCTTTGGCTAAGTAAACCTCACTTTTAAGTGGCTTTCGTTTATGTTCAAAGATTTTACTACCAAAACTCATAAACAAACATCATAATGTGAGTGCGCATCAACAAAAGTGTGTGATTACATCGATTACTCACCATTTGATTCCTATTAATTCACGCAAGATAGAACTAAAAAAGGTTGGTAAAGTGTCTAGAATGTGCATTCTTGGTGCTATGAAGTTCTAAAATGCAATGCTAAATTTTTAACATGTTATGTGTTTTTTTGTTGTTGTTGTTTTTTTTTTTTTTTTTTTTTTTGTTGTTGTTTTTTTTTTTCAAATTGAATGATCCAATATATGATGATGAATCCATAAAAATAAATCAAAATAAGAGAAACGACCGACAGCAATCGTAGAAGGTGAATGAGCCGCAGCCTTCTCCAAAACCTAACTCAAAAATTGTTATTTATTTGCTGAATCTTTTAATAACCGGTGGCCACGCCACACGTTAATTTGTTTATATTTCCTCTTATTTAGATTCTTATATTAAATATTAAAAGAAATAATAATTGAAAAGTCAAATTAAATTCCACCAATAGGAAATAATGAAACATTTTTAATGATGGACCAATAGGAAACGAGTTTGCAAAATTCATCTTTTAAGCCACTTCTTATCAAATTTCACTTTAATGTAATGGTATGATCATACCATCTTTCACTTTTTCTTCTCCATTCATATCTTTTATGATCGATTCTACCACAACACTCTTTCAATACATATTTTCATCAAATCTGCATAACAACATCAAACAAACCATAAAAGCGCGTATCTTTATAGAAAATAATCGCGAAATTGTGATGAAATACCAATCATTTACGCTCCCATCATGTTGCACGAATGAGTAGTGTTTATGACAATTTTTAGCCCTACATTCAATTATGAACATTAACTCTAAAAGAGATAATATACAAAATGTACGCACTAGTGACAATTTAACATATTTGTTAAATAAGATCACTCCTACATATATTTTAGAACAAAATGTGTTTATAGTACTGGTTTATCTACTCAATTGATTTACATAGATTTTCTGGTTTATCTACTCAATTGTATTGGCATTCTAATATTTACTATAAATACCCTTTATATTATTGAAATAATATACATACTTTTTTTTTCTTTATACTTTATTTTCTTATTATTCTTTCTATGTTATGTATTTAGATTTATAACATAAAAGTAACTTTGTTTTTCTATTTAATTCATGCGATTTTTTTTTTATTTTTTTATTCCTTATACAGTTTTTTTTTTTTTTTTTGAAAGCTTATACAGTTTTTTAAGCAACCCTTCAAGATTCATTTCACTTAGTAGTAATCTTAAAGTTTCCATTTGTGGAAATAGCAATCAACCATTATTTTAGGAGAAATTAAAGACCAAGAATATCAGTTTGATCTCAATTAAATTTTAACTCAATCAAGCCTATAATCAAGATAGTATCATCACATCTTCTGAACAAGATCAAGTACAATGAATGACTCATCATTAATCATATACAATTACTTCTTTCCTCAACTATAAATAAATAAAAATCAACTATTGCCAATTATAAAAAAAAAAAATGTCTTCAAAAAAAAATAAATAAATAAATAAATTCAACTAGCGTTAATTATTAGTCCCAATATATATTCCTGAGTTGTAACCTCTATCATAAACAGAGAAAAAATAAAAAAAAAAAATTAAGCACACAATATCTTCTCTTCCGACTTTCTCTACTTTCCGCCCACCTTTTTGCAGCCCTTTCGGTTTCACACTCACTGAGTCAATTACCAGAAAAAATTTATGGTCAATGGGATGATGGATTATCGGAAAATGAATATATGGCAGAATATTAACACTCCGGCAGGTCTTTCAGATGACAACAATTCAATGATGGATACTTTCTTAATGAACTCACCGGATCCGGGTTCTTTGTGGACGCCGCCGGTGATTAGTTTGAACAAGAACAATACTCTATCTTCTCCGAATTCTTGTAATACTTCTGCCGTTGTTGATTCTCCGGTGGCGGCGGTGTCCTTTTTCAACGAGGAAACGATCCTACATCGGCTTCATGCTGTGATTGACGGAGCTCGTGACAGCTGGACTTACGCTATCTTCTGGCAGACATCGTCGGTGTCGGTGGATTCCGTTGGGCCGACGTCGGTGCTGACGTGGGGTGAAGGTTATTATAAAGGAGAATTAGATAAAGGAAAGTTATCTACACCGACTTCAAAAGCTGAGCAAGAACACCGGAAGAAGCTTATCCGGGAGCTGAATTCGTTGATTGCCGCCGGTACACAGGGTTCTGGCGACGACCCGGCGGATGGAGAGGTAACGGATACCGAGTGGTTTTTCCTTCTTTCGATGACTCAAAATTTCGTCAACGGAATTGGGCTTCTCGGTCAGGCTTTGTGTACTTCGAGACCGATTTGGCTCACCGGAGCTGATAGGCTCGCAAACTCTCCCTGCGAACGGGCTCGTCAAGGTCAAGGCTATGGTCTTCAAACCATGATATGTATTCCAACAACAAACGGCGTGATCGAACTCGGCTCCACTGATTTGATTTTCCAAAGCTCTGATCTTGTGAATAAGGTTAGACTACTGTTTAATTTCAACAATTTTGAAGTCGGTTCGGGTTCGGGTTCCGGGGCTTTGACTTTTCACCCTGAGAATGACCCGTCAGCATTTTGGCTTACTGATCCTTCCTCAAATATAAATTCAAGCCCTGTTGTTAAAGAAAACTTCAATTTTAGTTCAAATTATGTTTTACCTAATGGGAATAACAAACAAACTCAATTTGGAAGTGGAAATAATTTGAGTTGTAGTGGAAATAATTTGAGTTCTAGTGGAAATTTTAGCATTCATCATGGCCAAGATTTATCTCAGAAACCGTTTTTCACTAGAGAATATAATCCCTGGAGTATGATTTGGGAGAAGTAGTTCCGGGAACGCGAATTTCAAGCCGGAATCCGGTGAGATTATAAATTTTGGAGGCGGTGGTATTAAAAGAAGTGTTTCTACAGTGAATGAGAATGTGTTTTCTGCTCAATCACAGTTTGAAGTTGGTGATAAGAGCGCGAAGCATTCGCCACATCACGGGTAGCAATGAAGAGGCAATGCTTTCCTTTAAGTCTAGTGGTGGTAATGGTAATGGTAATGGTAATGGTGGTGATTCGGATCATTCTGATATCGAAGCTCCGGTTGTAAAAGAGGTTGAAAGTAGTCGAGTGGAGGTTCCCGAGAAAAAACCTAAAAAACGAGGGAGGAAACCGGCAAACGGAAGGGAAGAGCCATTGAATCATGTGGAAGCAGAGAGACAAAGGAGGGAGAAATTGAATCAAAGATTCTACGCACTTCGAGCCGTGGTTCCAAACGTGTCGAAAATGGACAAAGCTTCACTTCTTGGAGACGCGATTTCTTACATTGATGAATTGAAATCCAAGGTTCAAAACATGGAATCCGAAACGCAAGACTTGAAGAATCAAATTGATTCATTGAAAAAGGAAATGGGTAGTAAAGATCAAGATCTTAAAGTATCATCATCATCATCATCAAAGATTAATCAATCAAGCAATATGGATATGGATATAGATATAAAGATCATCGGATGGGAGGCGATGATTCAAGTACAATCGAGTAAAAACAATCATCCAGCAGCAAGGGTTATGGGGGCACTTAAAGATCTTGATCTTGAATTGCTTAATGCTAGCGTCTCGGTGGTTAATGGTTTGATGATCCAACAAAATACAGTGAGAATGGGGAGCCGGTTTTACACGCAAGAACAGCTTAAAATCGCGTTGACATCCAGAATTTCTGAAAACCGATGAAGATTTGGATAGGATGCTTTAGGAAATTTTGAAGCTTTTTCACTAGATCTTTTTTGGTTGCTTTCTTGTTTTCAAGTTTCAATGTAGTTAGTGACAGTTTAGCTTTTTACCAGAATTATCTTTACTTGAAACAGGTTGTGTATGTAAATCATAATATAAGATTGTAATGCAATAAAATGTTTGTGGGCTCTGATGATATTCATGTGTTGTGATGATATCTTCCCACCAACTGCAATGTACAAACAAGATTTTGTTTTTGTTTTGTTGTTTTCTTTATTTATGTATCTTTTTTTTTTTTTGTCTTCTTGTAAGGTATTCATCTATATATATATTTTTCCACAAGCCAAAGTTTATTGAAAAGTCGGACTAACGCCGGAAGTACAATCGGATAAAACCACAACCCGGTGGACTAAAACAAAAAAATAACCTACCAAACAAGACACACAAAAGCTACAACCGAGACAAAGTCGAGCAAAGAATCACTTGGGTCGTGCTGAGCAGAGGTGAAAAAAATTCATCATTCATTAGAGAAATGGTTGCTCAGACAGGAAACCCACTGCAATCCAATATTCATCAACAATACAACAACACAAAACAACATTAATTAAGGATAAAATTTTAACTTTATGTCCTTAGAATACCGACAACCGACTCCACCACTCATTGCCACCGTATGGAATAACTAAGGTATTCATCTATATTATCTTTTAATTTATTGTTTAGGATTTCTCTTGAAATTGGTTGATTAATGATATGGGTGAGATGAATCACTTTATACGTGACATTCATCGGGTCTTGTACATAGTATTGAAGGTGACCTCAGCATGTGGACTGACATGGGCTCAGTTCAATATTAGACATCTGTCAACAAGACTCGCCTCAACATAGCGCACGTTGCTCTTATATCAATCGATCGACATGACGCAGGTCGTCCTCTGTCAACAATGCTCGTCTCAACATTGCGTATGGTTTTCTTATATCAATTAATCGACATTATGCAAGTCGTCCTCTGTCCAATATGGTGCAGGTCGTCCCTATATATCATATGGCCAACATGACGCGGGACGTCTACGGTCCCTTCTTACCAACATGGTGCACGCCACATCGGTCTCATACAACGGTTACACCTTTTTAACTGAGCATTCCAGATAGTACACTATGATGGGTAACTGTCCCATGATCATTGCTCCATTATCGCACATCCTCGTAACCGCTCCAGGATACTTGCTCCACTATTTCAAAACATGGTGAACGTCTTTGACCACCACCCTAATGTGAAATAAACTAGTCATCCTCCAAGTTACGTTCACTTGAGTGGCGTAGTGTCCTTCGGAGATAAAGTTCTGGAGTAATGATACGGGCACAACGGTTGTTTCACAACAAGTGACACAACGGTTATCTACACCGTTGATAATAATGTGTCTAAATTGATCAGATATAAATCTAACATGATCAACGGTGCATATCACCGATGTGTCACTCGTCGTGACACAACCGTTGAGTATGTATCATTACTCAAAGTTCCGGGACCTCTCACGCCTTGTTTGTTTTGCAAACCCACAATAAAAGCTCATTAAATCATCACTCAAAAGGTTCAATTACTCAATTTTATACTTGACGTTATCCAGTATCATCAATCAATTATAACAGTTGCATCAGATTCTCTATTTTATATAATGCGGTAAATATAAAAGAAAATTAATAGAATACGGATGAGTGCGGTAATTATAAACAAAATTTTACAGAATTTGTATTTTATAGTAAAAAAATATAGATTCACTCGCAGATTATTTTTCCTAAATCTAAGAGCAACCGTAATGCTTGGCTCAATTCTTTCTTCCATTCTGACATAAATTGCCATATGGCATATTATTATTTGAGGAATTTTGAAGAATAGATCTGCCTTAGAGATTTGTTGATAAGACACTGTAATGGCAACTTCACCTTCCCTCATCTCTACCGCCCAATTCCTCCGCCGCAATGGCTGCCGGAATCCCAAATTCTCCAAAAACCCCAATCTCAAAATCAATTCAATAATTCTCAACAAAAAAATCAAAACAAAAATACATCAAAATTCATAGAGCTTAAACCAAAATCCATTAAAAAAATCATTTTTATTTCAGAAAATCCAATGTCTTCAAAAAACATATTGTATGCTCCCGGTAAAACAAAAAAAAATAGTTCCAAAAAAGTTACTAAGATTCAATTAATTTTGTGAACTTAATCTCTTTACTCTCTTTTGCTAAAACACATATGTAAATTCGAATAAAAAGATGAAATCTTTTTCACTCCCACAAATATGGAATCCAACCCTTCACTGCAATCTGTATAAATCTAGAAACAATAACTGAAAAGTAAATATCTTGGAGAGGAAAAATCTGCAAAATCTGTAAACAGGAACTCACAAAAATTGGAAAAAGAAGGGCGGATGGAAAAGAAAGGGAAGAAGATGAGTTGTGAATCATGGATAATGTTCTCTGCCATTATCTAGAATTAGAGAATGGAGTAGAGATTGTTGTAGAAAACTACTTGTTAGGGAATGTAAACAACAATGTCAAAAATATATCGCAGGAAATTAAGTTATGAACTTGATATTACGTAGAATCGTGTTGGAACACTTTCCTACAAAAGTTATTCGACCTTTATTCAATGCCCCGGGTTGCACGAATACCTTTGTGAGATAAGACTACGTTTGCCCTTTTCTTTTTGGCACCAAAAGAAATGTATACAATTGGAGTTTTGTAGGAAGTTTTGACACACAAAGATGAAGAACACTTGAAAGTGTGTTCAATGTATTCTCTCAAATGATCAAGTATTGTATATTTTCAAAAGTCTGTTTTAAAACATGTAAAACTTGTTTTTATACCTTCTAGGATTAGTATTTGTTGGTTAAAAATGTTCTGTTTAAGAGACACCTTTATGGAAATATGAAGAAAAAAACTGCTGAAAAAACAGGAAAAGACACACCAATTCGCATTTTGGGCCATAGCGTGCGCTTATTTAAATGACAAAGTGGCGCTGTGAAGACTGAAACCGATCATGAACCTGTTCAAATTTTGCCTGAAAAATTCTCCACAGGCGGGCGCCAGTGTCACAGGCGGCCACTGTTTTTCCAAAACGAATTTTTCGTGTCTTTTAAGTTTGTTTTACGAACTTTACTTGATCATTTACACACATAAACTCGTAAACACTTATATGAGCGTGCACTCCGCACCTCCAAACCCACAATAGAGTGTTCCAAGTTCACCCATCTTTGTACCAAACCCTTAATTACACTAATGGACATGGTTATACTTAAATCACCAACATTCCTCCCCCATTTAAGTGTAATCCTTGGTTTAGCTAAAGATCAGTCAAAACATAACAACTCATGCATCAATGATAATATCACGAAGATTGAATTACCACCTAGTAACATTACACATTTCAAATATTCGAGTATCGGGGTGTGTCTAAGCATTGAACCCCTTTACACGTTTTGAATACATGAAGATAATATACACATAAATTAAGATAACTCCAAAAGTTTATTCTTGACACTAATTAAACAGGCCTTGTGTCCATATCCATTATTGAGCATATAGAAAGCCAACCCTAGAAATTCCTTAAAGCGGCCAAACTTCATACTCATATAGGTGAGCCAGTTATTAATCGTGCACCTGCAATAGCACTTTGTCAAAAGACTCATTAAGAAGAATATCTTCAACCTAATCTTGCAGGTCATAGCACATACCTTCGGGACAATATCATGTGCTCAAATCTAAGACAATAGGCCTTCCACATTGAATTCTTCCTCTAACATTGTATTAGAAGGGAATTGGGTATCCTATCACCAAGATTTATATGGGTTGTAAACCCATCCCGATTACCGAATTTTGTACCAACTCTCTAGCCAATCCTTTGGTTAAGTGATCGGCTAAATTATGTTGAGATCTCACAAAAACAACCGAAATCACCCCATGAGTGATCAACTCACGTACCGCGCTATGTCTAACGCCCAGGTGTCGCGACTTACCATTATACACTTGACTATATGCTTTAGACAAGGTAGATGCACTATCACAATGGATAGAAATGGGTCATATTGGTTTTGGCCATAACGGTATTTCATAGATCGAATTCCTAAGCCACTCCGCCTCTTTTCCGGCTGCTGCTAAGGAAACAAATTCCGACTCCATAGTCGAGCCAGTAATGCATGTTTGCTTTTTGGAAGCCCATGAAATGGCACCTCCTCCAAGCAAAAACACCCAACCACTAGTAGAAGAATGATCCTCTATATTGGATATCCAACTAGCATCTGAGTATCCCTCTATTACTGAAGGATGTCCAACATAAGTCAAGCCAAAATCCTTGGTCGACTTAAGATACCTTAGTACACGAGTTACCGCACGCCAATGATGACTACTTGGATTACTCGTAAACCTGCTTAGCTTTCCAACCGCATAAGCAATATCCGGATGTGTACTAGTCATAGCATACATCAAACATCCTATCACCCGAGAATACTCAAGTTGTAATATCGGATTTCCCGTATTAGGCATGAGTTTCTCATTAGGATCCATGGGAGTATTTGCTGGAGTAGGATTTTCACAATTGAATTTCTTTAACACTTTCTCAATATAATGAGATTGTGTCAAAGAGATCCCTTTGTCACTCCATTTGATCTTGATTCCAAGGATCACATCCGCATCCCCCATGTCTTTCATAGAAAAACTTGATGACAAAAATGTCTTACAAAGATCAACTTGTTCTTGGTTAGTCCCAAAAATTAACATGTCAACAACATATAAGCAAATTATCACACCATTACCGGTATTGTCAAATTTGCTATATATACACTTGTCTGATTGGTTAAGCTTAAAACCATTAGACAAGACAACCTCATCAAATTTATGATGCCATTGTTTAGGTGCTTGTTTAATCCCGTACAATGATTTAACAAGCTTACACACCTTATGCTCATTTCCAGGCATAACAAATCCCTCCGGTTGTTTCATATATATTTCTTCTTGTAAATCTCCGTTTAAGAAAGGTGTTTTAACATCCATTTGATGGATTACCAGATTGTTAATAGCTGCTAAGGCAATCAACAATCTAATTGTGGAGATTCTAGCAACCGGTGCATAGGTATCAAAATAATCAATACATTCCTTTTGCCTAAAGCCTTGAATTACAAATCTGGCTTTATGCCTGTCGACAGTACCGTCAACTTTCATCTTTCTTTTAAATATCCACTTGCAACCCAAAGGTTTGCAACCACGTGGAAGATCCGTAAGGATCCACGTGTTGTTTCCCATTATGGAATCTATCTCATCATTGATGGCTTCTTTCCAAAATGACACGTCTCGAGACTCCATAGCCTCCTTAAAAGTCTTAGGATCCTCATCAATATTATAAAAATATGAGTATTGAAATCCTACTTCATCTCTTGTTCCTTCCACCAAATAAGTTTGATAGTCGGGTCCAAAAGACTTTGGTTTCCTAGCCCTTTTGCTTCTACGAAGCTCTAAAGGCTCATCTTGAGAATCAATACCATTATTGTTCTCAACTCCAACAATAGTAGGAGTTATATCTTTCGGCCTCGGTATAGAAGTAAACCGATGTTCATCAATGATGGCATCCCTTGACTCAATCACAGAATGAACAGCAACTGAATCATTAGGCTCTATAACATAGAACCTATAAGCTTTGGAATGCAAAGCATATCCAATAAATATACAATCAATGCCCCTTTCACCCAAGGTTTTAATCTTAGGCACGGTAAGTCTTACAACAGCCATACAACCCGAAACTCGTAGATAATTCAAGTTTGTCTTCTTTTTGAACCAAAATTCATATGGGGTACTAGGATTCCTTTTATTAGGAATTCTATTCAGCAAATAACAAGCCGTTAACATGGCTTCTCCCCAAAATCCCTCACTCAAACCAGAGTAAGATAGCATGGAATTAACCATCTCTTTAAGAGTACATTTTTTCCTTTCCGCTATGCCATTTTGTTGTGGTGTATACAGCGTTGTAACCTCATGTATTATACCACATGACCCGAAAAAGGTTGGATCAAAATATTAACCACCTCGATCGGTACGCAACCTTTTTATTTTAGAGGTTAATTGTAATTCTACCTCATTTTTATAGATTTTAAATTTATCTATTGCCTCATCTTTAGAATGAAGTAAAAATACATAACAAAACCGAGTGCAATCATCTATAAATGTCACTACATATCTTTTATTACCAAAAGAAGGTGTAGCACAAAAATCACATAGATCACTATGAATAAGTTCTAATACGGAAGATGACCTTTCAACACTATGAAAAGGTTGTCTCACAATTTTATTTAACATACAAGTATTACACTTATTTATATTCATGTCAAAAGATGGAATTAACTCATTTTTAGACATTATCAACATACGCTTATAATGATAATGTCCCAACCGAGCATGCCACAAAACATAACTATTAACATCATGATTTCTGATAACATTATTAACAAATCATGCTGAATATTTAACATAAACATGCCATTACACAAGTAACCAAATCCAATAAATACACCATACTTACTTAAAATGTACTTGTCCGACTCATAAACTTGTTTATAGCCTTCTTTACATAATAAACTACTAGATACCAAGTTTTTCCGTATACACGGAGCATGTAAAACATGTTTTAAATTAATACATTTTCCAGAACTAAAAGATAAAACAACAGTTCATATTCCAACTATGGCAGCCCTTGACTCGTTTCCCATAAGTAGCATGGATCCATCGTTCACCGGTTTATAGTTTTTAAACCAGCATCGATCCTTGCAAACGTGTCTCGTTGCACCCGAGTCAATCCAACAAGCAACATCATCATCCTGCATATAAAATGTCTCAGAAATTAGTGGTACATAATTCATGTTGGAATTAAATCCACAAGTAACATTCTGACCTTGATGTTTAGGAGCACCTTGGTCCTTAGACCCTTGCCCCGAACTGTTGTTTGAACCTTTCTGGTTCTTCCTTACTCGACAATCCGCCCTGAAATGTCCAGTTTTCTCGCAAGTCCAACAAGCACCTTTCGGTTTTTTGTTGGTATCTTTGCCATTGTTTTTGGGAGATATTTTCTTTTCTTTTCCTTTGTTCTTATACGAACATTCCCCGTCTTCCATCATATTGATAGAGGTCAAATCCATTACCTCTTTACCCTTGGTTTTACCGCCCTCTTGCGCCCTTAGAGTTTCCTCTATACGCAAGTGACTACCAAGTTCTACCGGAGATAATTCTTCCTTTTTGTGTTTTAACATGTGCTTAAAGTCTTTCCATGACGGTGGTAATTTATCTATAATGCTTGACACATAAATAGACTCATCCATTTCCATTTTATGGTGTGCAAACTGACCCAAAATGCGTAGTAATTCATTATACTGTTCCATTACCGACCTTGAATCTACCATGTTATATTTCATGAAATTACCAACCAAGAACTTTTTACTAGAGGCATCTTCATCCATGTATTTAGACTCTAGTGAATCCCAAAGTTCTTTTGCAGACTCAACATTTTGGTAAATGTCAAACAATGAATCAGACATACCGTTTAGAATGTGGCCTCTATAGATGTAGTCATCATTCTCCCATTTGTTCTTCTTCCTCAGTTCCTCCAATGGTCCGTCATCCATCACTTCAGGCATCGGTGTACTCAACACATACGCCACTTTCAATGTTGTTAGCAGAAAATGCATCTTCCTTTGTCATCTTCTAAAATTGACACCTTCAAACTTTTCCAACTTTCCAAAGTTTGTAGTCATCTCCTTAACACTTGACATTGTAGAATTTACTAAAATAACTTTTGTAGATTGTTGTAGAAAACTACTTGTAAAGGATTGTAAACAACAATGTCAAAAATATATCGCAGGAAATTAAGTTATGAACTTGATATTACGTAGAATCGTGTTGGAACACTTTCCTACAAAAGTTATTCGACCCTTATTCAATGCCCCGGGTTGCACGAATACCTTTGTGAGATAAGACTACGTTTTCCCTTTTCTTTTTGGCACCAAAAGAAAAGTATACAATTGGAGTTTTGTAGGAAGTTTTGACACACAAAGATGAAGAACACTTGAAAGTGTTTTCAATGTATTCTCTCAAATGATCAAGTATTGTATATTTTCAAAAGTCTGTTTTAAAACATGTAAAACTTGTTTTTATACCTTCTAGGATTAGTATTTGTTGGTTAAAAACGTTTTGTTTAAGAGACACCTTTGTGGAAAGGTGTTATGAAGAAAAAATTTGCTGAAAAAACACACCAATTCGCATTTTCGGGCCATAGGCGCGCTTTCTGAATGATGACAAAAGTGGGCGCTGTGAAGACCTGAAAACCGAACATGAACCTGTTCAAAATTTGCCTGAAAAATTCTCCACAGGCGGGCGCCAGTGTCACTGTTTTTCCAAAACGAATTTTCCGTGTCTTTTAAGTTTGTTTTACGAACTTTACTTGATCATTTGGCCGCCTGTGACACTGTTTTTCCAAAATGAATTTTCCGTGTCTTTTAAGTTTGTTTTACGAACTTTACTTGATCATTTACACCCGTAAACTCGTAAACACTTATATGAGCGTGCACTCCGCACCTCCAAACCCACAATAGAGTGTTCCGAGTTCACCTATCTTTGTACCAAACCGTTAATTACACTAATGGACATGGTTATACTTAAATCACCAACAGAGAATGTCTACAAAATCCTCTCCATTTCTACTCCATTATTTTGCAATTTAAAATTTCCTCTCTTTTCTAACACTTTTTAAAGACAATATGTCCAAAAGCCTCCCACTAGGGTTGCTCTAAATACTGAAATTTCGAAAATACAGTTTTTAAATAACCTATATTTTATAATGCAAATACTCTTCGCTCGATATTAGTTAGTCTACATTGGGTACTAATATTTGCATCACTTGTTATGCCTCACGTCCAAGCCACAATAATAGATTTATTCCTGTTGAGAAAGTTTCAGGAATCAGAATAGCAATTTAGTTATTGAGACGGGAAATGCGCACCTTTTTTTCAAGTAAGTTTGTAAGGGAATCGATGAGATCGCCTGTGAAAAGAAAAGCATAAGATCCCCTTTAGGTTATATGACTTATACTACTTTTATGCATAAGATCGATATGTATATGATAGTGATGCATAACTTATTTGTTGTCAGAATATATTTGTTCTTATTTAACTTATCTGATTTTTTTTCTTTAAGCATACTAGAGATTTAAAAGAACGGTGTTTTTTATTCGCATCACAGCAAACCTACAGCTGCATGACTTTATACTTTATATCGCACCTAAAATTAAAAAACTACATTTGCACCACATTGATTTTCAAATATTTTTAATTCTTTATATACACCACATTATCTACCTTCACACCACACTTTTAAACTATCCCCACATCATTTATTTTAATTACAAATTAATCCCTCGATTTCACCTACCTTACACCCCCCATAATTTTCCTCCAATAAATATATTTTTCTTCATAAAACCTTTAAACCCTACACCATCTTCATCATCATAAAACCTTCAAACCCCACATTAGCTTCAAACAAAATCATCATCCTCATAATTTTCATCATCTTCATCATCATAAAACCTTCAAACCCCACACCTTCAAACAAAATCACCATCTTCTTAACTTCATCATCATAAAACCTTCAAACCCCACACCATCTTCATAATCTTCATCAATATTTTTCATCATAATCATCTCTACACCAAATCCATCCAAACCATACCAAAAAAACCTTGCTTTGGAGGTCAAATACCAATGTTCAATGAATGAAGGTGTGAAATAAAAAACCCCAATTGGAGAAATTGGGGTTTCAAGCAAAATCAATGAGAAGATACTTTTGAAATCAATCAACTATTGTGTGTTGTTTTCGTGAAATCGACATCTAAAAATGCTATAATGTAAATGAAATTAGTGTATTGAACTCTTATTTTGGGTTTGGTGATTCAATAATACAAAAGTTGATGTATTTTTATTCGCCCAGACGAAAACAACCTTAACAGAGTCGTTTTTAGGCTGAACAACTTTGATGTGGTCGATTATCAGACATTCAACCTTAAGGGGTCGATTATCAGAAATTCGACCTTGGGAATGTCGACGCTTGAACATTGTTTCGACTAGGACTTGGTGTCTTTTACGTGTGACAATCAACTTTGGTGATGAATATCCATATATTTGACTTATAACTTGGTGTTTTTGATGCATTAGATCGGTGGAGCTATTAGCCACTATGACGGTGATGGATCCCGTCGGGTATCAAATCTGGGCGTAAATCAATCTAGAGGCAATTTATCAACGACCTCGCAAGATGAGGAGCAAACTGTAGCGCCCCAGACCCCGGGCCTGGTAGCGCTAAATGAGTCATAAATGGTCCGGTCAACTGCTTAAACCGTCGTCCTCGCTTGGTCTAAAAAGGCTAACCCGAGTTGACAAGACATTTATGTCTCACACTTATATGGGGGTGAGCGGGACATTACTTTACCGATGTGGGATTTTACATTCTTCCCCCCTTATAAGGGACAGGCGTGTTCGCCAGGACAGCCAAGACTTGTCCCAGTTTGTCCCTACCATAGGATTCTAGAGGTTGCCCCCACCGCCTCTTACGGTGTGGCACGTAGTTCCGTATGATAGTCGGCTTGGATACCATTCTGTAACGCCCCCAGACCCCGGGCCTGGTAGCGCTAAATGAGTCATAAATGGTCCGGTCAACTGCTTAAACCGTCGTCCTCGCTTGGTCTAAA
This sequence comes from Gentiana macrophylla, assembly GCA_026214975.1. NCBI lineage: Eukaryota > Viridiplantae > Streptophyta > Magnoliopsida > Gentianales > Gentianaceae > Gentiana > Gentiana macrophylla. Next base: position 106,973,432 of record CM047806.1, read on the forward strand.
AGGGCTTACCCGAGCTGACAAGACATTTATGTTTCACACTTATTTGGGGGTGAGCATGACATTATTTTACCGATGTGGGATTTTACACAAACATCACAACCTGAGGCGATCAATCCACATGCACCTGCCACAACCACAGTAGCACCTTCATCTTCTAGAATAAACGGTGTTTCAGAGAATCCAATGAGCAGCTCTGGTGGTGGTGGTGGCCTTTGATGACGGTCAAATTGGTATCATTATTTACCATCAATCTACCCCGGATTTGTGTTCTCAATGGGGATAATATGTATGAAATCATGGGTTAATGAGCTAAATGTGATTAAGCCATGTCCGGGGTGACTAAATTGGTATTATGCGTATTAACTGTGTATTTTATGCGTTATATGCTAGGAAATAGAAGCTACTATGTGTTCTTTGGTTTTATTGACAGATGGACGAGTGTTCGAAGCATCATTTGTGCTGAAGGAGAGAGTGTAACATCCCAACTTTCAGAAAGGGTAAAATAGTAATTGGGCATACCCACTACGACCTAATTATTATTTATCCTATTTATTTAATTAAAAAGGATTTAATTAAATGGGATTTAGTTATTTAATTAATGGCTATAAAAAGGAAATAATCCCAAAATTCCATATTAGCTTCAAACGCATTTTCTGAAAAAAGAAGAAGACGAACGGCGCATGATAGACCCAGAGAACATTTGAAAGGGAGAACGTAAACTTCAACCGTGTGGCCAATCCGTTCATCGTTTCAAGATGCCGCAGTAGAGAAAAGTGATCAGCGCGATGAGACGCAACTTTGGAAAATAACATCTCTTAATTTCGTAAGTTTTCAATTTAGCCCTAGTTTTTGGTAACCGTTGAGTTTGATCTTGAAAAATTCGTATCTTTCAATCCGTAGCTCTGTTTCGCACCCATGAGTAGTCGAAACGATCATCTTGGAGCGTAGATTATTCTAAAAATAGTTTCGCAGCAAGTAACCCAAGTAATCTTCTGTTTCATACACTTTTGTATTTCGGTTTTTGCCAGGAAGATAGAATTTTTAGGTTTACTTGTTGTTTAATTAGGTTACAAGTTAAAGGCTTAGAAGTTCAGCGTTTTCTTGAAGGTTTTGGATCGTTTTTGCTAGAAATTAAGGTAAGAGGCTCTTCCTAATGAGTAATTATAGTTGTATAATAATAGGTTGAGTTCTGGCGAGTTTTGGTGTTGTTTGGTGATAGAATTTCATACTAAATTGTAATGAGATGTGATATGTTTTGGTATATTTGTGTTGAGTTTTAAATTTATATTTTTGATTCATTAACATTAATTAAACATGAACAAGCCCCGATTGAGTTTCTGATGCGTTTGGTTCCGGCACCGGACGTACTCTTAAAGGGAGTTGAAGTTCGGGACCGTCGGAAGAGCATGAAAGGGCTTGTGCTTTGATGGACTAGAGTTCATCAATGTCTGTGTATTTGCTAGGCCTTGTCCGTGTCTAGTGGTCTAGGAAAGAGAGTAGTGTATGTGAGGGAGTTCACTTGAAAACAATTAGGTGGCTAGTTAATACACAATAATAATTACATAATTGTAGTAAAAGATAGAACGTCACCTATTCTCGGTTAGACACTATTTCATATCGGCGATGTGATACGTTCATAAAAGGTGAACAACGCTACTGGCTCAAAAGCCTTAAGGGTAGTGGAGGAAATTCATCGAACGTATACGCATACCGGGGAGACCCCGGAGCTAATCGGTGCTAATCACCGTTAGTTAGCAAGTATATCTTTAGGCTGATGAACGCCATGCGTAGTGTCCTTGAGTGATGACGTAACCAAGATAAGCTAAGCTAGAAACGTATTGTCATGACCTGTTGGACATGGAGTGAACCCTAGATTGAGTCGATCTCTCATAAAGATAATTTAATAATCATAATAATAACCTTTCGTTGTATAACTTAGTTATTCATTAGCTTCTCACTTTTACTAAGTAATTTGTACTTACCTCCTTTGCATTTTCTTTTGTATGCATTGTGGGGTGAGAAGACGAACAGGCTGACCACGAGTTTGTTGAGGACTACGAGGAAGACTTTCAACGATGCTTTGTTTTACTTTTAATTCTAGACTTTGTAGACAAGTTGTACTTTCAAGACACAATACTTTGTAATCTTTGGAGAATCGTTGTTGTAAGTTAATTATTTCCATCTTAAGAATGGCTACTTTATGTTCTTAGTAGCATTTATGTTTTTACCCGAGTCTTTTTAGCTTCCGTTTGCTTTATTTTGATACGACAATGTAGGGGCTTGCGTATAATATTAGATTTATTTAATGTTATACGCGCCGAACATTTCTCTTCCGGATAAGGGCTCGGTATCCGGGAGCGGGGCGTTACAGTTGGTATCAGAGCGAAGCGTCCTTTCATTCCTAGGCTTCTTCCCTCTAAGATAGGATTTCTTTTGACCTTTTTGAACCCTTCTGATCTCTCTTGATCTTGGTGGTAAATTCTTGTAGGATTAGGAATCCTTAGAACGTGGTTAACACGATATTGAAAATTATGATTTTGTTGATATTGACAATTGTAAATTATTACACTGTATATATAGGAAACTACCGTAACCGCTATGCAATAATAAAGGCTAAAATACTATCCTAAAAATATGCTAAACATAAATACACAATATACACGCTAATACCACCCCTCAAGGTGGGCGAGGATGAGACCCAACTTGCTACTACCCGATGAAGAAAAGCCAAGCGAGGAGAGACTTGGTAAGACAATCGGCAAAGTTGATCGTGAGCACTAACATGTGCAACCCGCAAGAGCCCCCGCCGCACTTGATCGTGAATAAAGTGATAGTCAATGGCAACGTGCTTCATCCTGAGTGGAACACAGAGTTGTGACAGAATGCGTGGTACCCAAATTGTCACGATGAGACAACCGGAGCTCGAGCTATGGGTGATCCAAGATCACGAAGCAAAAATGTGACCAGAGGTTCGGCGGTAGTAGGCGGCGACAGGCGATACTCACCTCGATAGAAGATCTAGCAATGGTGGGTCGCTTCTTGGAGCTCCAAGAAATGGCATTGCGGCCAAGATACACAACATAGGCCCCAGTAGAAGCATAATCATCCTTACAGCCACCCCAGTCTGCGTCAGAAAAGGCATGTAAAATCGGTGGGGAGTCACGGTAGAGCTGCAGGCCTAAATCCACTGTCCCAGATAAATAACGAATCATGCGCTTAGCATGAGTCCAATGTAAATCTGTGGGAGCATGCATGAACTGAGATAGTTTGTTGACAGCAAAGGTAAGATCAGGGCGTGTAAAAAGGAGATACTGAAAGCTGCCAATAACCATACGATACTCGGAAGCATCATCAAGCGGTGTACCGTAAGTAGCGGTGAGACCAAAAATATCGGCCAGGTAAAGGAGTAGGGCCGAGTTAGCTGATCCATGTGAAGGCGAGCAAGAAGCTCGGTGGCATACCGCTTTTGAGATAATATACAACCATGATCATTGTAAATAATCTCAATACCCAGAAAATACGAGAGTGAACCAAGGTCCTTGAGTGCAAAGTGACGACCCAGGAGTGAGATGAAGGTCTCAAGAGCCGTGGAATCATTCCCTGTAATAATGATATCATCCACATATACCAACAGATAAATAGTAATTTTACCGGTATTGTAGATAAACAAAGAAGAGTCCGCATCCGCATTGCGAAAGTTACTAGTGAGCAGAAACCCCTTAAGTTCCTCATACCAAGCACGAGGGGCTTGTTTCAACCCATAGATAGCCTTATGTAACTTGCAGACATGATTAGGAAGCTCAGTGTTGACAAACCCAGAAGGTTGGGCTAAATACACAGCTTCAGTCAGATGACCCTGTAGAAAGGCGTTGTTGATGTCTATTTGTCGAAGTGACCACCCCTGGGAAAGAGCAAGAGTAAGAACAACACGCACTGTAGTGTGTTTGACTACTGGACTGAACGTCTCATAATAGTCAATGCCCGGACGTTGAGTGAAGCCTTTGGCAACAAGCCGTGCCTTGTGCCTATCAATAGAACCATCAGGGTTGCGCTTAAGCCGAAAAATCCACTTGGAACTGATGACATTCTGGTTAGGATGAGAGGGGACAAGAGTCCATGTTTTATTACGAAGGAGGGAGGTCTGTAGGCGGCGTGGGCGGTGGCAGGAGCAAACGATGGTGACGACTTGGAAGGCTTAAAGTTCAGCAGCTTCTCGTGCAGTTCCTCAAAGGGTATGGGGTTTTCACGGACCTGAATAGCTCGGGCTATGTCTGCAAATTCAGGGCCGATGTTGGTGAGAACGACATCAATAAAATCGTCATGGTCCATCGGAGACCCAAGAAGTGAGAGCTGATCAGATTTGCGTTTCATCTCGTATAGGTAATCATGATCCGAATCGAGCCCGTAAACCGTTTTTGGGTCGGTGCCAAATGTGCTCTACACATGGCCATGTGGCCAAAGAATGTCCCCAATATCAGTCCAGATATCGTCAAATTTTGGTCTCTGACCTCGGCCTCATCCAAGCCGCAAGCTCATATAGCTGCCCAGGCTCATGACTCGGCTCAGTTTGATCCCAATGCACCAAAATGGCTCATGGATAGCAGAGCTACACACCACGTGACATCGGACCTGCAGAACCTCTCTCTACACGCCCCATATACTGGCACTGATGACCTTCTTGTTGGTGATGGTAAGGCTCTTTCTATTACTCATACTGGCACTTCCGATATTCCCATTACTTCTGCCCAATCCCTTACATTACGTAATGTTCTCTGATACCATAACACGATATTGAAAATTATGATTTTGTTGATATTGACAATTGTAAATTATTACACTGTATATATAGGAAACTACCGTAACCGCTATGCAATAATAAAGGCTAAAATACTATCCTAAAAATATGCTAAACATAAATACACAATATACACGCTAATAGTGGTTAAGTTGCACTAAACCAAGTGAAAAGTCTCCTTAGGCGAAGGTTGATTTTTAAGCTCACACCTCTTATGTGATCCTCTAAGTTTTGTTCCTTTAGAGAACCATTATTAGGTCCCTATTTCCTTTTGGAATCTTTGAATCTTTCTCTACTTTTCTTTCTTTTTGAGGTTTTAATGATTTCGTAATACTACATTTGGTTCAAATCACTTCCTTGTAACTTGGTGTTATGCAAAACGAGTAAACGATTTTGTTCGTGTTTCTACATGTCATGTTATATCATTTTTTTTGTTCTAAGAATTCTGTAAATTTTCGTCCACTTATAAAGTTGTCTTATCTACAATTTCTCTCTTTACATCAATTTAGTTTTAAAATGGATTGTTCACAAATTGTTTAATAAGGAGGGGTACTCTGTTCAGAAAATTCTACAGCGGTACTCTTACTTATCATTCTGTTTTGAATAAGCTAAACACCTCCAAATGACTTGGATTTTTGATATGTTGTAGAAAACATCCTGCACTATAATTTTTGTTTTGGAACCAAGTGTAAATTCGTTTTGGTTTGAGCACAATCTGCAACACACAACAGTTGATGAAGTCCTGAAAATTTTGACAGCTTATAGCAGTAGATGAAAAGAATTATTTTGACCGACCTATGGCTTCCCAAAAATTTTGATTTTTGAGCATCATATGTAAAACTTATATACTCACAGATTTTCTCTTTGCCTCGTGTTCAAAATCCTTTCAGTTTGTTTTGTGCAAATCAATTATTTCATGGCTTATGTATACACCCGAATTTCTCAAAACCATTTAAGTCCTCTGGTCAAGGAAGGATAGATGTCTTTCTTGTTAGGATAGGTGTATCGTGTGTGTAGTGATTTACGGAACAGATCCGTAATTTACGGATTAAATTACGGAATGTTAATCTAGAAAATAAATCATGTGAATAGAACAATTCATATTATCTAGCAGATCTAACAATCTCAATATTACGTGCAAATCTAATGCAAATCTAACTCAAACAACGAGCAAGAAAATTACGATGCTTGAAATAAAGGACTAGAGATCAAACCGAGGCGAGTAGATACTCTTTCCTTAAGACAAATTGCTCCGGTATGGTGCCCACGGTAGTAGCAAATGTCTCCCAAGATACAACGGCTTTACGTCTCGGATTTAGAGGCACTTCAAAAATCCGAGCTCCGGCGAACTTACATAGTGCTCCAACTTCTCTCCGACTCAATATCTAAATCTATATGACTGACTCTTTGTGGTGGAAAGACACAAGAGAAAATTCGATGCTTAAACTCTCATCCATGGGGTTCTTTATATAGTGGAGAGGAGGAACCAATGCTCAAATATGATTGGTCGAGACACATCATCAAACTTTTCCCCTTGGAAAAGTAATGGCCGACTTTTCCCTCAAGAAAAGTCATTGGGGCGAAATTAATAAGATTAATTTTGAATTAATCTAACCCTCTGATTGGTCGGATGATGTGTCGTCTGAATTCTGATTGGTCGAATGACTCAATCAATTCTAATTGGTCGAATGACACAATCATATTCCAAAATTAATTTATGGTAAATTTCATAAAGAAATTTTGTCCAAAAAATTAATAGTAACACCCGAACCGAACCGAGCTCGAGCACGAGCCGAGCCGGACGGACGGCGGCGGCGGCGGCGCGCGCGTGTGTGGAATAATCTAAGTCCTCCCTCCTGCACAAAAGTGCCTTGCCCCTTGGGGCACATTTATAAGAGCATACACTAGCCCTTATATATGGAGCTCAAGTCTCCCATCTTTCCAATGTGGGATATTGAGTTGAGGTACTCCCTTCAACTCTTATCTCCAACACATTTTCAACCAACTTTAGGCATTAATTTCTCATTCACCCGATATCCGAATCGAGTGATTCAAAAGCCCATCATCAACTACTCCTTATGGAGTATTTAATGATATCATTAACTCTCGATGACATACATCGGAGTCTATCCGTAAATCGCGCTAAAGTTGACTATTCAACCCTTCAAAAAGGGCTTTTCTCCAACAATCCCCACATGAATGAAAATTAATGCAAATGCAAATGCAGACTCAAGAGAAGTCGAAGGAAAAATATTGCATCGGGAGAGGTAGCTTCGGCCTTGAACCTCGCCTTTAGTGAAGTACTATCGGATTTACTCGGCTAATCAGTGAACTAGGTCTTGAATCGTTTCACCTTTAGTGTAAACCAAGACAATAGCACTCACACAATATTTCCCTAGCACCTTCGGTTCTCATGGTTGTGTCCGTCTCGGCCCTGGACAACACTTGGTTTCGTAAAGTGCTTTAGAGAATTCAAGCCTCAAAACTCTCATGAAGCGGCCCCACTTCGCACTTACATAGGTGACCTCCTATCAAGGGTATTCTGCCCTACCCCACTTGAATATCAAGATATAGGAATCATTAAAAGCTAAGCTTAACCTCACACCCTCTGCAGATAGCACTTTTATTCTCTCAGAATGGGTAAGTGTTGGACTGTTCCTTATAGCTTAGTTGTCCCTTTTGAACCATGATCTTGGGATCTCCAGTCAACATGGTTGGGTTGCCACTACAAGAAACATGCGTAATAGGCTTCAGTCCCATTCCGGTTGTCAAAATTGACATCTGATCTCTAGCTGAACCTTTGGTACGCGGATCCGCAAGATTCTCCTTCGACCGTATATAATCGATGGAAATCAAACCATTAGAGATCATTTATTTAATGGTATTGTGTCTCCGGCGTATGCGTCGAGACTTACCATTATACATACTACTTTGTGTCCTTCTTATAGTCAACTTACTATTGCAGTGTATGCTGATAGCAACCACTAGTATAGAATATCCTAAAGGAAATTCCTAATCCATTCAGCTTCTTCTCTAGCCTCATCCAGTGCTATGAACTCAGCTTCCATTGTGGAGCAAGCTATGCACGTTTGTCTTGTATACTCAGGACACAACAGCACCACCAATCATGAATTTTTGTATCACAGTATCCTTCTAATACTGTTGGATATCGTAATCCCAGACTCATAGTGTACTTCATGTACCTCAACCAACCTATTTAAGGCTTTCTAATGGTTATGGTCTGGATTACTCGTGAACCTACTCAGTTTCTTCACCGAACATGCTAAGTCTAGTCGTGGTATGCGAGGTTGGTTATGTACATCAGACTTCCAATCACTTGAGAATATATCAATTGATGCACAGGTTCATCTCTGTTCTTGACTAAGTACATACTTAGGTCAAGTGGAGTGCTCACAGGACTTTCATTAAAGACATTAAGTCTTTTTAAAACAGACTCATGATAGTGAGTTTGTGACAACACAAGTCCACCAGATAAACTAGAGATCTTAATCCCTAGTATCACATCGGCAACTCCCAGGTCCTTCACATCGAAGTTCCTTGCCAGCATCATTTCCGTATTCATGATACTCTCACGAGTACTCCCATTATTAGCATGCCATAGACATACTATCACAAAGGTGTGTTCTCAATGTAGACATATATATGTCCTACTCACTTGACAACATGACATTGTCAAACTAGATATGCCGTTGCTCTGGCTATTATTCAAGCCACAGAGAGACATAATAAGTCTACACACCTTGATCTCTTAGCCTAGAACTATGAACCCATCGGGTTGTTCCAAGCACATCTCTTCCTTCAACTCACCACAAACATCCATTTGATGGATTTCCATGTTATAGTTTCCAGCTATACCGACGAGAACCCTTATATAAGTAATTCTCGTAACAGGTGAGTAAGAAGTCAAGGCCTTCCTTTCCTTCTGTCGATACCCTCAGGCTACCAACAACGCCTTACAATAAATCCATCAACATTTAACTTCTTCTTGAAGATCCACTTGCAATCGAGTGGTTTATTTCCCGTTGGAAGACCAACCACTTCCAAGTGTGGTTTTGCATGATGGACTGTATTTCACTATTTACAGACTCTTTATGGAATTGACATTGCCTCAGCATATGTCCTGAGTTCATTTTCTGCCACATAGGTCATAAATAAGGAGTGAAGGACTTGAAAGTCCCAGCCCTTATACTACAACGAGGCTCCTCAAGTTCTTGAGGTTCACACTCTAATAAAGACTCATATGTCCGCTTACTCATGCTTGTTTTATCTGTTTCCTTCTATGGAAAGAGATCTTCAAAGAACACAACATTCATAGACTTGGTGATGACATCACCATGTCGGTTTTATGCACCAGAAACCAATAGGCAATACTCTTGAGAGTATATCCGATGAATATACAATCAATCGTTTTCGGTCCTATTTCCACTTGCTTTGGTTTAGGTACTTCAACCTTAGCCAAGCACCCCCCACATTTCCAAGAATTTGTAGCTAGACCTCGGTCTTTCCACAACTCATACGGGGTGTCATCCTTCTTCTTTGAAGGGATCTTGTTCCGAATGAATTTTGCTGAGAGGGCAGCTCCCCCCACAAGTTCTGAGGTAAACTCGAACTTATCAACATAGCGTTCCTCATCTCTTTAAGTTTGGTTCTTGCAGTCATCAATACCACTTTACATAGGTGTGTATGGTGTAATTGTTTGATGAATGATGCCGGGCCCTTAGCAAGACTCATGAAACAATACATCATATCCACCATCACAATCCCTACGGATACATCTCATCCGTTCGCTATGTTTATTAACTTCATTCTGAAAACCCTCAAGGCATCACGAGCCTTATCGTCGCTTTTCAGCATTTAAATATCACAATATTTGGTGCTATAGTCAGTAAAAGTAACATAATACTTTTATCACCTCTAGGTTACACGTATCTAGAGGTCCCGTGTTCATTTCTACCGGTCAACCGGTGAGTTAGCCAACATGGCTTCAACACATATAGACACTTATGAATATGATCAAATTTCAAATTTGGTAACAACTCCATGTTCATCAATGAACGAACGCATTTGAAAGTTCTAGTCATAGTGTCACAAGCAAGTTTACTCAAGCACGTAAGCAGACCTTAAAGCCAAACTCACTGGTTCTTTACGTAGCATCATTTTTGTGCTCAATAGACAGTTTCACTGTCAACAAACCGATCAATCCGGTTTGATCATTCAGACCATCGTTCGTTGCACCACCGGACTTCTCCATCCAAAGGATGAGATTAACCGGCCACTAGTGCTACGTCTAGTGCTACAACATGCACGTATACTTGTGTCCCAAAAGACACAATTCTTTTGTCTCTGTCCAACAATAGAAGATATACAACGTTTCAAAATTTAATTCAAACGTAACTACCAGTAAGGCAACTAGTATCAACCAATGCAACCGTAAATCTCAAAATTCTATAACTAATTAGCTAAGATTTTGTGAACACGTGATCTTCTGATCACAGAACATGCAGTCATAGCAAGCTAATAAATATTACTTCATACAACAGCATCAAAGTTAAAAAAATATAAATATATATAATAATTGCACCATGTCAACACTACACGAGCTTGCTCAAACAAAATCGAAGTTGCCTCAAACAAAATCGAAGTTGCCTCATGTCTGTCCCATAGAATCATACAGACTATTCTATCAATCAACACATATGTGTATCAAAGAAAAATGATTTGAACCAACCACAATATTTACTAATAGCTCTCAACACAAAAAAGGAAGAGGAATCCAACAGAGAGAAAACGAATTTAGGATCGTTCCACAAATGTAATATTTGGGACAAAATTCTCCAATAGAATTATAAAACTAATCAAGTCATAAGTCAATAACGACTTAACTCAAGTTCTGTAGACAAAACAAACAAATCAAAAAAATTTTTTTTTTTTCCCAAATCTGGTTCGTTCATACCAACCAAGCATGGACAAAAGACACAATTACGACCGGTATCAACAGGGGCGGATCTAGGTTTATCATAGGGAGGTCCACTGTCCCCGCTAAAAATAAAAATACTCTACATTTTACTTATAGAAAATATTTCGGACCCCGTGAAAAAAATTATTTAGTGTGTTAAATATTTACGGACCCCGCTGAAAAAATATTCTGGCTCCTCCGCCACTAGGTATCAACCTGCTGCAGTTACGGTTTGATCGCAAGATTAAGTAACCACAAAAAATAATACCACATTACAGGTAACTATATAGACATGCTATATTATCCTTTCCATTAGGTATATCCAATTACGAAAGTTGTGGATACAAATGAAACTTTAATCAAACCAAAAATATCTTACAACAACACAGTTGTTATAACAACACAGATTTGACAGGCCGTAATTGAAATACATTTATTATTATATCTATACCATAAAGGTCTATGAAATAATAATACTCATAGCCATCAATCCACGAAAGAATTGACGAAATCTTTTTACCATATATATATACAACTTTCCTTATCGGAAACTTCGCACAGAAAAATATGTTAATCGGATTTATTGTCGATCTGCATACTTACGGCTTACGTAAACGTATATATCATTATTATATTCAAATACTATTATACCCAATGAATATCCAAAATCAAAGTTGGTCTCACTGCACATTCACGTATGCAACTTTCAACCCCAACGCATCGATCACAGAATTTAGATACAAAGTACCAAGATTGATTTTGATTGGTAACAATCAATTAATAGGCTTTTAAGGTTAAGACTCTGCAAATAAAATGGTTAGTTCAACGAGAATAATAAAACCTTAAACAGATCCGGCAGCAAAAAGAAACAAAATTCTATACAAAAATAAATCAACGGATCTGCAAAACAGTTCACACGATACTTAAAAGCGAATTTTCTAATTTTGTCTTAAGCTTGTTAGGATAGGTGTATCGTGTGTGTAGTGATTTACGGAACAGATCCGTAATTTACGGATTAAATTACGGAATGTTAATCTAGAAAATAAATCATGTGAATAGAACAATTCATATTATCTAGCAGATCTAACAATCTCAATATTACGTGCAAATCTAATGCAAATCTAACTCAAACAACGAGCAAGAAAATTACGATGCTTGAAATAAAGGACTAGAGATCAAACCGAGGCGAGTAGATACTCTTTCCTTAAGACAAATTGCTCCGGTATGGTGCCCACGGTAGTAGCAAATGTCTCCCAAGATACAACGGCTTTACGTCTCGGATTTAGAGGCACTTCAAAAATCCGAGCTCCGGCGAACTTACATAGTGCTCCAACTTCTCTCCGACTCAATATCTAAATCTATATGACTGACTCTTTGTGGTGGAAAGACACAAGAGAAAATTCGATGCTTAAACTCTCATCCATGGGGTTCTTTATATAGTGGAGAGGAGGAACCAATGCTCAAATATGATTGGTCGAGACACATCATCAAACTTTTCCCTTTGGAAAAGTAATGGCCGACTTTTCCCTCAAGAAAAGTCATTGGGGCGAAATTAATAAGATTAATTTTGAATTAATCTAACCCTCTGATTGGTCGGATGATGTGTCGTCTGAATTCTGATTGGTCGAATGACTCAATCAATTCTAATTGGTCGAATGACACAATCATATTCCAAAATTAATTTATGGTAAATTTCATAAAGAAATTTTGTCCAAAAAATTAATAGTAACACCCGAACCGAGCACGAGCCGAGCCGGACGGCGGCGGCGGCGGCGGCGCGCGCGCGTGTGGAATAATCTAAGTCCTCCCTCCTGCACAAAAGTGCCTTGCCCCTTGGGGCACATTTATAAGAGCATACACTAGCCCTTATATATGGAGCTCAAGTCTCCCATCTTTCCAATGTGGGATATTGAGTTGAGGTACTCCCTTCAACTCTTATCTCCAACACATTTTCAACCAACTTTAGGCATTAATTTCTCATTCACCCGATATCCGAATCGAGTAATTCAAAAGCCCATCATCAACTACTCCTTATGGAGTATTTAATGATATCATTAACTCTCGATGACATACATCGGAGTCTATCCGTAAATCGCGCTAAAGTTGACTATTCAACCCTTCAAAAAGGGCTTTTTCTCCAACATTTCTTCCACCCTGTAAGTTATGGTGTGTTAGGTTATGGGAGATGGGAATACTTTGATTTATCTGTATCATAAGCTAGTTGTTACCCAGGATAAGAAGTTTGGTAGGTAGAGACGAGGTGTTGTCGTTATAGTGCTCCTCGATGGCAAGAAACGATTGCATGGTGATTTTCCAATCTTATGTCTTCATCAATAAGGTTCTCTTTTATAATCATCTAGTTTCCTACTTGGTTATCCCGATTTCAAATGTTTCCCCATCCATACTGATTGTAACCCATGCTCTGGTTAAATCCTCCATTTGAAACTTCTGAAACTCGGTAAAAGTCCCTTGTTACGAAGTTTTGTTTTCCAAGTGTGTACATTTTTTTGATGTGCCTTATTTTTTTAAAGATGTTTTCATCGTGTCAATTGCTTGATTTAACCAAAAAAAAGTTTATGTTTACCAAAAATCCTTCGTTTTCTCTTTTCCCTATCGCTTAGTTTATGTTTACCGAAATTCTTTGGCCTTGCTTTGCTCGTGATGGGTTCCACACGAACTCCATATGAAAATTTTATCCTTTCCAAGTACTCCTCAGTCGTTTCAACTATTAGTGTTAATGGTCTCATACTTTGGCACATAGTTTTCATCATCCTCGTGTTTGGCTTTATCGAATATGAGTGAATGCTTTTGTTTCCGAGTTTTCCTTTCAGGTTAAACCACTTACCATGCTCTAAAATTTCTGGAAATTTTCCACAATATAGACCGAAATCTTTTCTACAATTTCTCTTTTTACACCAGCTCGATAATTGTTATGGATTGTTCAAAAAATTCATGTTTATGCCGGACACTTGTCCAGAAAATATGCAGCAGCACCTTCACTTCTTCTTCTATTTCGGACAGGTTAAACACCTTCAAATGACCTGAATTTTTTCTATGTTGTAGAAAAAAAATTATCTACAATTTTCCTTTTGGAATTAAGTTCAGATTCTTTTTCGTTTGATCTCGATTTGCAATTCAACTCAGTGTTTATTAATCTGGAAATTCTGACAGCTTGTACAATCGTCAGAAATAACTATTTTTGACGGACTTTATCTCATTCAAAAATTTCAATATTTTTGTATCACCTAGGAAACTCCAGTATCTAAATATTTTCTCTTTTGATCAGGCTCTAATTTATCTTTGTTTGGGCTACACAAGTCGATAACGACAGGTCCGGATGTAAAAATCTTACACAGCAGTCTAAAAGGGATCCGCACCTCTTTGACCGAGGTTTGGGCTAAGAGTGAAGCGCGTTACGGGTGTTATGTCTTAGAAGGTTTCCGAAGAGATCTTTCCCTAGGATATGCCTCATGGTAGAATGTTTGTAAGGTTAACATTGTTGTTTCTTTTGCAGTTATAAACAAGAACCAAGATGCTATCCTCGAGAATGTCATGTTTGATGTTCAGACCCTTTTTGTACCTTTTGTAATTATATATTTTCTGGTAATTTATTTCTCATGTAATCCCTCACTTGAGATCTTTAAACTCAACAAATTCTCTCCACTTGTTTTCATGAATTACCTAAGAAACATATCTCCATAAGCCTTTCTTTTGAACAAATCCATGCTTCCTTACTTGTCAAATCAAAGAACAAGTTCCATCTAACTCTGCATTGTTGCACCCCCATTCTTCTTTTCAAGTACAAATTTGACTGAACATTTTAATGTCCGAACATTCCTTTTTACTTGTGTTTATTTTCAGCTTCCCTCATAGGGGTAGTGTTGATTTTGTAATCTTTCCACCTAATGTTGCCTTTTCTTTTAAGGTATGCATATCTTCTTTTGCCAGCCAAAATTTTAAGCCTACCATGACATTCTTTTTCAGTTACTTATTGTTGGAAATAATATCTGTGTTTTGATGATGATTCGTCACGTAATTAGTAAGATCACTTACAACCCATGATGATGACGTCATAACTAACTGTTATAGTGTAAAATAAAAGAAGAAGCAAGAAATGGTCTAGAGAAAATGTATAAGTTTTATCTAGAGTCTGAACCTTGTATAGGTTGTTTCGGACAAGCATTGTAATAGATAGGAACTAGGCGAACAACTGAGTCACAGCAAGCAAACTGAGTATACACTTGGAAAACTAAGGATCGGACTCGATTATGAGAAAATCAAGAAGATATGTTCGGCCGAGGACACAGCTCGATTGGCTTATCTAGAAGATCAAGAACGAGGACACAGAGACTCGATTATCGTAGAATGAAGAACTGAGGTGGAAAACTCAGTTAGAAGCTGATTAAGTCATGACTATAAGACAGGATTCAGGCAAGTCTGTGGTGACCTGAAACTGAACTATAGATCATGTAAAGCTGAGTAATCTTAAGGACAAAGATTATCAGTTACCAGGAAAAGAAGAAACTGAACGGTGTACTCTGACTCAGTCAATTGAAGTCAGATGTTAAGATCATAAGGTACCCAGTTTTGAAGAAGAGTAGAAAACTGAGTTAAGGCCTTGTTAAATTTGAATTGACAATACGACAAAAGATCGTACATATGAACGTTGGCTCAATGACAAATGTAACGGCTACAAGAGCTAGTGACCGTTACATCACCCCTATGAATACACAAGGGAAACACTTCAAAGAAGGTAGAGGGAAGGATCTGAAAAAGGTTTAATAGCATATATCTAAAGATCCAGATCCAGAAAATCAAATTTCATATCTAGAAAAGGGGAAGCCAACAGAATTGCCTTGAAGATTGAAAAGAAAGATCCAGTAACCCATTAAGGGGGAAAGAGGCATCTTAGAGCTGCAAAGTCATATCCAGAAGAAGCAAACAGCTCGCTGAATTAATCTCTTAATTAATTCTAAACCTAACCTTTGTGAAAAAAGGTTGGTTGTGCATAGTTTGAGGAGAGCAACTCCACCTTTCCTCATACGGTTGCAACTTGGTTTCCACAATTTGTTGGTGCAGCTCTCACGGATTGTGTTTGTGTTAGTGGTGAGCTGGTGAAGGAGCCATTCCACTTTCGAAAAAGATCGATTAGTGCGAGTGAAGGGAGCAATCTTACCTTTCTTCATTATGTGTAGACAATGAAACTAGGGTGTCGTGAAGGACTGTCATTAGACTAGGATTTTGTATCAGTTATCTCAAAATTCTAGTGATACCTCCTACACCACAGAAGAAGGGGAGACGTACGGGATTACACCACCCGGAACTTCCATAAACAAACTCTGTGTTGATTTACTCTATGCATTTATGGTTGTGATATGTTTGTCTTACTTATTGCATAATCATGCTATCACTTCACTCAAAGAAACACTAGATCTTGAGTCGACAAAAGCGATACATAGGAGGTTTAGATCTTTATTGACACATCTATTGCGCAAAAGGCTTAATCTTATCCGCTGCAAGATAATCCAGTTATTGCATTAGCAAAACTGAATTAACTAACTCCTTGCAAGTTTAAAGGAAAGGAACAAAACTGAGCTAAGCATCAGTTGGAGTTTGGGAAAAACTCAGTTCTTGGGGAACTTCCAGTTTGGGAAAGTTTTTGGTGACAAGTTTATTCACCCCCTCTAAACTTGTGTTAGCCTTTCCAAGGACCAACAATTGGTATCGGAGCAGTTTTTCCATTTGGAAGTGATCCAAAGATATCTTACATACCAGTTGTTGATTACCCCTCATTGTATCAGTTATAAAAGCACTTAGTTGAAATGATTACATCCACAATTAGAAGTTGTCTTATTCACCCCCTGACCAATTGTTTGCTAAATGTATCTAATTTTCAGGATCAAATATTTGAGAGGTTTAATGCTACAAATTCTCAAACAAATCTAGAATGATGTGGATAGCAATCTAAATGTATATATTGACGAATCCAGAGGAGTTCCATCACTAAGAAATCTCTCAGAAAAAGAAGAAAAGTAGTTTTTGTGAGTAACTGTTGATATTGAAGATTCATTAGAGCAACAAGAGAATGTACAGTCAAACATTAAAGCTATAACAAACAATCAAGGAAATGTACATTTCTCAACTCAGTTATCATCTTCTGAACTCAGTCAAAGAAACTCTGAGCTTGCCAAACTGACAGAAAAAGTCACTCTGGAGTTAAAACTAAAAGATATAGAACTTGGCAAAGCAAAAGATTGGAATGAGTTTCTTGAAACTGAAATGTCAAATCTAGCTGAAAGGCTATTATCTAGAAAATTTGACAACAGCAATGATAATTCCCTACTCCTACCCATTCTTAAGATCTCAAGGGGTACAAACTCTAGACATCAAAATACTGGAAGACCTAGTGGATAACACAAAGGAAATAAAGATGATAAATCTAAGAGAATCCTTGTGAAATCAACTAAGGTTGAGCGTAATGGTTTATCTAGAAGAGAGATGAGAAAGCTTAATTCTCTCATCAAAGAAACTGAAGTGTGTACTTTAATAACTAATCCAGCCGGACCCAAAAAGATATGGGTACTGAACAAAACTTAAAACTGTTTTGCAGGATAAGTCAGTTCTCATTTTGCTGAATCCTGAGAAAACTGACTTCTACATAGCAACGAAACTGAAAAGGCAAAAGCTGATGAAGGGCAAATTGGTCAAAAGCAGAAAACTTTCCAGCTACCATCTGTCGCTTGGGCTGACAAGACAAATCACTTAAAGCCACGTGTCAATCAATGAGAAGAAGTAGATGTACATCCCTACGAATCTCATTGATTGCGACACGACTCTTATTTGAAAACGATTGAAAGACTCAGAGACGCAATCTTGACAAAATCTTGCTCAATCAATTTCAAAACATTCTTAGTTTCCCCAAGAATTCTTAACTCAACGATCCATGGAGCGATACAACATTGATGAAGGAATCACCATTAGTCTGGACGATTTCAGTCAAAAATTCTCAAACTACATCCTTTCGACCCAGATTGCAGACAAAATCAAGAAGATTCGAGGACTTGAAAACTTGATTGATACGAAGGTCAATACTCTACACCCAGAAAGTATCAAAGAATTCTACAGAAATGATGTAATTACCAATGATGGAAAAAGCTTCAGGACAGCAGTTCAAAATAAAAGCATTAATGTTGATGAACATTTGCTTTCCCTAGTCTTTGGTTTAGACATATATGGAGGATCTTCATCTCTCACTTTTGGAAATGAAGAAAAAGGCAAACTTTGGGATGTCACGGCACTCAACAAGGATGAGAAGAATTTCATCGGATCCATTTATCAACAAAAACAAGAGTTCGCATTCTTGACAATTCTTCTGACAAAAAATGTTATTGGTCACACTTGGAATCTCTACACACTTTCAACAGAAAAGATGAAGCTTATCTATGCCATTTGGTTTGAAGAAAGACTGGACTGGAACAAGTTTGTTCTCAAGCAATTGATCAAACAAATTTCAGACGAAAAGGCGAAAGCTCAAGGAAGAAAGACTGTTGGAGAAAAATTCTTATTGAAAAAGGGATTCACTTATCTAGTTCAAAGAATACTAGACTATTTCTCCATCTCGAAATCCACTGAAACAGAAATCAGCGTTCACTGGAGCAAAGAAAAGGAAAATCGTTGAAGAAGAAAGGAGAGAAACTTCAGACTCTAGTTCAAGAGAAACTGTAAGTTTGGATGACAGAACCATTAGGAGAGAGAGAAGGATGTGGAACAAACATCTATCAAAGAAAACTGAAACTGAACATACTATCCTGATTGAAGATGAACTGAGGAAAGTGAATCCTCAACTGAAATACATGAAGAATTTACTGAAGAGCAAAGAGGCCTTGGAAGATGCTGAATTTTGCGCAACTGAGTATGAGAGAGAATTATCAAGTCATGATTTTCATTTTCATTATCATGAAGTCAGCTCCTCATCTCAAGTTCATGAAGCGTCTACAAGTAAATCTGCAACTGAAGGATCTCAGCGCCAATCAACTGAGATTGAAGAAAGATTGGAAGTATTAAAAGAGATCATCGAAAGCCTGATGCAGACTCTACATCAGAAACTCTACAACTTGAATGAATTTATTGGAAAAGCACATTATTCAGGTTTGAACAAATACTCAAACATCATCACCTTGCGCAAGTTATTTGAAGAAAGCTTCTGCATATCTTCAAACAAGGAGGAAGATAAAACTAAAGGTGATGAAGCTGAAGGTGACGCTGATGCTGATACTGACAAAGCTGAAGATGCATATGCCAGACTGTTGGTTGAAGAACAAGACAGACAAGTAGATACTGATCTACATGCAATTCAACAAAATGAAGAAGCTGTTGATAATCTGATTGAAGAGCTAATTGCAGAAGAAACCTTTGAAGAAACAAGAACTGAGGAAGATGAAGAAGCCTCAGTTAAAGCTGTGTTGAACATCAGGAAGAAGCTTGTAATCTGTGCCAGATTTCTTGAAAATTTTAAGGCAGATGAAGGCAAAGAGATAAAAACTGATGGGGAAGCTGAAATGAAACCAGAAGGAAAAGCTGAAAGTGGAAGACATAACTTGATATCAAAAGAAGAAGAGAAGGTAATGAATGAGGAGATAAAGGAAATTTTGGTGAAGTTCAAAAACCAAGAAAACGAAGAAGCAAATCGGTTGATCAATGAGTATCTGGATATCAAACCCAGAGATAATGAATCAAGTGAAGAAGGAAAAGCAAGGAGGCTTCTAGAAACGAAAAGAAGCATTTTTCTGGGTGAAAAGTTAATGATTTTGGAAAAAGGAAAATTGTAATGAATACAGTTATTCAGTTTGCTTTGTAATGAACTCAGTTGTTATTAGTTTGTTATTTTAATTTGTTGTGATTTCTTGCATTATTCCTTTGTTATTGCTTTTAGGGAGGGTTATGATACATCATCAAAAAGGGGGAAATTGTTGGAAAGAATATCTGTGTTTTGATGATGATTCGTCACGTAATTAGTAAGATCACTTACAACCCATGATGATGAAGTCATAACTAACTGTTATAGTGCGAAATAAAAGAAGGAGCAAGAAATGGTCTAGAGAAAATGTATAAGTTCTATCTAGAGTCTGAACCTTGTATAGGTTGTTTCGGACAAGCATTGTAATAGATAGGAACTAGGCGAACAAGCCGAGTCACAAAAAGCAAACCGAGTATACACTTGGAAAATCGAGGATCGGACTCGATTATGAGAAAACCAAGAAGATAAGTTCTTTGAGGACACAGACTCAGTGGGCTTATCTAGAAGACGGAAGAACCGAGGACACTGAGACTCGATTATCGAAGACCCGAATAAGCGAGGTGGCAAACTCAGTTAGAAGCTGATTAAGTCAGGACTATAAGACAGGATTCAGGAAAGTCTGTGGTGACCTAAAACTGAACTATAGATCATGTAAAGCTGAGTAATCTTAAGGACAAAGATTATCAGTTACCAGGAAAAGAAGAAACTGAACGGTGTACTCTGAATCAGTCAATTGAAGTCAGATGTCAAGATCATAAGGTACTCAGTTTTGAAGAAGAGTAGAAAACTGAGTTAAGGCCTTGTTAAATTTGAATTGACAATAGGACAAAAGATCGTACATATGAACGTTGGCTAAACGACAAATGTAACGGCTACAAGAGCTAGTGACCGTTACATCACCCCTATAAATACACAAGGGAAACACTTCAAAGAAGGTAGAGGGAAGGATCTGAAAAAGGTTTAATAGCATATATCTAAAGATCCAGATCCAGAAAATCAGATTTCATATCTAGAAAATGGGAAGCCAACAGAATTGCCTTGAAGATTGAAAAGAAAGATCCAGTAACCCATTAAGGGGGAAAGAGGCATCTTGGAGCTGCAAAGTCATATCCAGAAGAAGCAAACAGCTCACTGAATTAATCTCCTGATTAATTCTAAACCTAACCTTTGTGAAAAAGGGTTGGCTGTGCATAGTTTGAGGAGAGCAACTCCACCTTTCCTCATCACGGTTGCAACTTGGTTGCCACAAATTGTTAGTGCGTCTGCGGGCTGTGTTTGTGTTAGTGGTGAGCAGGTGAAAGAGCCATTCCACCTCCGAAAGATCAGTGTGCAGAGTGAAGGGAGCAATCTTACCTTTCTTTATTATGTGTAAGCAGTGAAACTAGGGTGTCGTGAAGGACTGTCATTAGACAAGGATTTTGTAACAGTTATCTTAAAATTCTAGTGATACCTCCTACACCACAGGAGAAGGGGAGACATACGAGATTACCCCACCCGGAACTTCCATAAACAAACTCTGTGTTGATTTACTTTATGCATTTATGGTTGTGATATGTTTGTCTTACTTATTGCATAATCATGCTATCACTTCACTCAAAGAAACACTGAGAATCTTGAGTCAAAGACAAAAGCGATACATAGGAGGTTTAGATCTTTATTGACACATCTATTGCGCAAAAGGCTTAATCTTATCCGCTGCAAGATAATTGTCACGGATTTTATCAACACAAAATAAACAAGTAATAATCCGGTTAACCTCAAGTATAAGGATCGTAGTATGGAGGCTAATGCCGGTCGATCTTACGGGAACTAAACGATTGTGGTTTCTAGTTTTATCTAACTAACCTATGTCACGATTACTAAGCTAAATAACGGATAAAACTAAACAAATCATAAATTAAACTTTAACTAAAACGTAAAACTCGACGAAAGAGATGATCTAAAGCCGGAAAGATACGGGCTGCGAACCAATTTAAACTAACTAATCTAAGATGCGGATAAAAGTAAACTAACTAGACAAATTCAAGCTTTTAAGGATTTAAATCAAATTTATAACGAGCAAACGAGGATTGATCCACCTATCCAACAAGCATTGATTCCTATCTCGATTATATTGCGCTTTTATTCGATTGTGGTTTCACCTTACCTAGACATGAACCCTAATTCCTTAGAAAGTTCATCTATCAATCTATTATCTTCCGATGTGAGATTAACGCGCTTAATAATCAAAGGTGCAAACTTTGTGTTTATAACCTAGTAATCGCACCTATTAACTTCCGTTATTATAGATTCGAATTACTATTCTTATTCATGGTGATCTAGGGTTTATTAAGACTTCCATCAACAATAAACAATCAACACATGCATATCTTCCGATATAAAAGCAAATTAAACATGAATAAACATGAATAAGAAACAACCTTTATTAAAAACTCACAAGATGATCGAAGAAAACGAAATCAACAATTGTTGGACGGCTTCACAATACTCGTTTGATGAAGCTTTTAGCCTCTGAACATCCTCAAGAACTCAAATTTGCGTAAAAGTACATAAAAAGTAACTAGTGTTTAATCTAAATTAAGGGCATAAAAATAGGAATAAAAGATGAAAACGCAGCCTAAAGCCGCCTTTAGGTTTAGGGTTTTGAATAATGTGTGTATGATCCTCTATTGTGGAGAAAACGGCCCGACTATATATAGATTTTAAAGTCGGTTCTCGCTAAGTCGGCCACGGACGCCCGTCTGAAACTTTTGAACGCCCGTCCCACTCTTCAATAATACTTGAATCGGGCGAGTCATGACCAGGCCGCTCGTCCATCCAGCGTCCACTCCAGCGTCCAAACTTCCTGAATCAAAGATGACACCACGGGCGCTCGTCCAATCAGATCGAGACGCCCGCCCACTGGGCGGAGATATCGACGCCTTGATTTGATATGATCGATTTTGATTTATTGATCTTTATCCTTCTATCTCTATCCCACTTCTTCATTATCTCTTTTATCATCAATTAGCTCGAACTTAATCAACCTTTGATCATCTTTTGAGCCTCCAACATGTATCTATAACACATAAAAACATCGCAAAATGTAATAATGCTCAAATAATCATAAAATCACAATTAAAACACATAAATCAACCTATTTTGCGATTAACTCTTCTAAAATCTCATTTGCTCAATATATCCATTAAACCCTCGTTTTATGCAATTTAGTACAATTACGGGAAAAATATCATAGAATATAGCATTATAAATCGTATAAATTCACCCTTAACAACTCCCCACACTTAAGCTTTTGCTCGTCCCGAGCAAAACAAAACAAAAGTTCGCTCGAGAGAAAAGCAGGCATCTAAACGTGCACAACACATATCCAATAAATCGAAAGTTCACCTTGTGCGTGTGCATAGCCATAATAAACTTCCACTATGTCCAAACTCGAGAAACTCAAAGCAAAACTAGCTAATACCCCCTTGTAGACTAGTAATAAAGGACACTCATAAGATGCACCCTACAAACGTGATATATCCCGAAAAGAATGATCGAATATATCTAGGGCCTTTCTGAGATACTCAGAGGATAATCCCTACAACATATCTATCGCTTTATCTGGGGATAAGACAAACGATAACTAAGCCTTATATTCATTTCATAACAATTCTTAAGTTGATTGAATTCATTCACTTTTAAAACACACATTAGAATGAGCTATTGCCCTCATAGCGAGAATAGGACATTTCAAGATAATACCCTACCTTACTCCAATCATAAGGCAGCTTTTCCTAACTCGTAAGTGAGCTTTTAGCCATCATAGTGGTATAGGACATACGTGGTATACCCTACCGCACCCAAATCATCGACTAGCTTTCGACACACACAAATAATTTCATATTAATTCAACTTTTTCACTTTGACAATAGCTACGTGTTGCTTATCACATTCAAACCTTAGATATTCACAGTACCTCATACTACGGAACTAAATACAAACTACCATAAATCTCACGATATATACGTAGCACTAAGCACATGACTTATAAGAAAATCAAAACTACTAATCCAAAACGGGCATAACCTTATAAAAATAGCTCATCATTCACTATGGCTTGTGAAAAATAGTGTCAGGTGAAACATCTAACTTACCAAATATATGATACGTAGCATAGATGACTATCGAAAACGAAGAACATTAACATGTATTGCCTACTCGGGACAAAACAAAAACAACAGTGGCGGAAAATTTCAAAAATTTTAGCTCATTTTAGCTCATTTGCATAGAAACATTACGAAATAAACAAATGTGTAGATACATATCGAAACATTCCCCCCCCACACTTAAAAATCAACATGTCCTCATGTTGTGCAAAACGAAAGAAAAAGAAAAGACTTAGTGATTGAAATCGAAACTCGAATCGTTGGTCGGGCCGAGCCTTCATAATGATATCAAGAATGTACAACCGGACAATGTAGATACCGCATCTTATACAACATGGAACCATCTCGGGAAAGCGGGAGTCATACCAACATGAAAAGAGATATCAAAAATAAAGATAAATCAAAGTGAGAGCACTCAATACATCCGAAAGTTGAAACACAGTTGAAATGAAAGTACGCCGCCTTATGGCTTACAAGGTCCATCGAAAATAAATAGTAGCAATATCAAAATTACAACGAACCGTAGAAGTAAAAATGTCAATACAAAACAACCAATGTAAAAATAGACAAAATAAGATCAAGGTTGGCTCGGTGCCGCGAGAATCATCACCGGAGGATCGGAGGAGGGTCCGAGAAGTGGTGCCGTAGCCTAATAGCCGCCGTCGGTCAGCTCCTCATCTCAAGATGACTCAGTCGTCGTAGAGCATCCGCAATGACCTGCTCAATCTCATCATGAAAAAGATAATCAACGGAGCTCGGATTGAAGATTCTGTCATCCTCGGTTGCCGCCCTCACGTAAGCACTAATCAAGAATCGTCAAAATGTTGTTCGTATCCCGAATATCACCGAGCCATTCCCGGAAACTATTGGCCATGCTTAACCGCATCCTGACAGCGGAAGATAAAGGAGGAAGGGAGGATGCACGAGGTGCTGCCGATGAACCAGGCTCCGTAGGTGCCTCCGGCTCAGAATGTCCCGAGGGCTTACTCTTCTCCCTCTGTATAGGCCTAGGGTTCTTCGGTTTATGATCCGCCCCAAACTCGGGCACACCGGCATCAAGACACAAACGTGGATCAAATGAGGTACGATCAAGCTCCGTGTATAAACCTTCTGATTGATAGATATCTCGTCGTACAATGCCTGTCCCACATCCACATTCAGTCCAAACGTCAACGCATACAGCATGCCTAGGTCACCAATATGAAAATGTGTCAAGTTGTTTTTAGGCAACAACCGATTCTGAATGAATCGACACTGGACCTTCCAATCCTCCGTCCAGGTCGTGGTAACCAACTCCTTCCGGTCTCCTCCCGGTCTCAACGTCCAGGCCACATCCGGGCAAACTCGCAATCTCAACTCCTCCAGAGGATCCTGTCCCAAACTCTGTCTATGCACAATCTCCTCCTTATAGTCCCGACCCTCGAAAGCCGCTAAGTTGTATTTCCGATTAATCACCTCCGGTGTAAAGGGAACTTCCACCCCTCGAACCACGACTACCTTTGTCCCCAAGTCTGTTTCCGAACAGTTCGCATAAAATTCCCGAACTAGGGAGCTATTCACCGGGGTAGTCGGGATTGTCATCAAGGCTTCCCATTTCCTATCCTTAAGCAACTTAACGAACCCCGGATCGACCTTCGCCTCCAAAATAGCCCTCTCAACCAACATGTTTCTCGAAAAGTAGTGTTTGGTATAAACTTCATGAGCTCTAGGGTTCACGAATCGACGAGGCAATGGCATCGGGGCAACGGTTTTAGACTTCTTTCTAGGAGGGGCTGCCCTAGGTACAACTGGCTCCTCTTCCCGGGTAGCCTCGACAGTTTCCTCAGCCCTAGACGAACCTCCACCTCTCTGAACTCTCGGCATCCGTACTAAAGGCACATCATCATCCGTCTCAGACTCGGAGGTTGGCTCATCTCGTAAGGTTGCCCTAGTTTGGGTGGCTCTAGGGGGTTGCTCACGAATACTCACACCCCGGTTAGGATCAACTAAGGTAGGGTCAATCTCTTTACGCTTCTTCCCCGCCTCCCGGGCCACTTCCTTACCATGCCTCTTCACAACTGCCTTCTTATGAACCATTTCCACGCCTAATCTAAACCAAACAATCCAAATGTGCACAAAGGATACCCGTTTATCATCCAAAGCGGGATTTCAAATCAACCAAACCACAAACCACATCCATAATCATCACCAAACAACCCATTCATCACCCATCACAACACCACATCACCAAAACAGAGCAGAAAGAAACACCAAAACCAGAAAAAAAAAACAAATTAAGGTGACATTCAAGAAAACGAGCCGACTCAAAGATCGAACTCACAAAAACGTGAATGAAATCCAGAAAAGTTGTTACTAACTTACCAAGTAGGGTGAGTAGATGCTGATCGAGATGAAGATTAGTCCAAACAACACCAAATTGGCTCCCAAAATCGGATTTTTCTCTCAAAAAGTCGGACTGAAGTGGGTCCTGATTCTCCAAAAATATCGTGTGTTGGGGGATTTGGTTATGAAAATCAAAGAGAGGGTATCAAGGGCGGCCTATAGCACTTTGAATCGCTCGAAATGGTTTAGAATCGACGATTTTAGGGCAAAAGGAGGGAGAGAAACCGTTTTTGCGTTTTGAAATTACGATAAAGTGAGGTTCACTCGATGATGGGGTATATATGAAGCGAGAGGTTGGGCGCTCGTCCAACTCGGTGGGCGGGCGTCACTGGAAAATCGATGAATCGGACGGGCGTCCGGTTTATTAAACGCTTCGTCCAAGATTTGAAATCACATACGAGATTGGAGGAATAAAGCGACGGGCGTCCAGGCTTAGTGGGCGCTCGTCCCGAAATGGTCAAGGCGGACGGCGCCCGTCGAGTTACGGACGGGCGTCCACGCAGTTTAAGCGCAAAAATCATAAAATTCCCATACACATCAAATTCAAAATTTCCCTTCTTATTAAACTTATATAAATCCTCAAAAATACAAATAAAAAGCAAATGAAGTACAAAATTACTAATAAATAAAAACAAATGGAAAACAGTGGGTTGCCTCCCACTCAGCGCTTTTGTTTTACGTCGTTTGCTCGACGAAACATCCTAAGAACGCTAGTCATCATAAATGTCCGACCAATCGATCACTCGAATGAGGCGGCGGAGCATGTCAATCGCCGGAGGGAAATCATACTCATCTTGTAAACCCCAGTCCTCACCAGCTACATCAACACCTCGAAAGTGCTCAGCTTGCAGCACTAGCGCTAAATCTGTCAGCATCGGATCATTGAGGATGGTGTAAGGGCGTCCTAGAGCCGCCTGTAACTCCTCAGTAGTAAAGTCTCCACCTCCCGAACAACGGGAACAATGAGAACATAGGTGACCGTCTTGACGCGGGTACTAATGTCAAAATCTACGTGCAAAACGATGGTTCCTCCCGGCCCGTCATCTACAGTAATGAGTGGAATCCTCCTAAGGAAAGGTAACTCCTCTGGCTGAACACCGAAATCCATATCTAGGAAGCACAACTAAGCGTGAGATAAAAACAAAAAAACTTAATAAGGCTAAAAGCGAATAAACTAAACTTAAATACTAACACTATCAAAGCATAAAACAAAATAACTAAAAGAACGATATCTAGGTTGCCCCCTAGTGGCGCTTTTTAGTTAATGTCGTTAGCTCGACACATTGTAAGCTCGGCTGGATCAGGCCATTTAACCTTTCGCGACCACTACTACCTCGTGTAAGCTCCGATCGATGAGTGTGGCTGCAAAACAAACATCTCACACATGGGGTGAAATCTTTGAAAGCTCTCCAAACCTTCTTAAGTTTCCCCATAGTTGTGTTCTTTCTCCTCTGACTCCTCTGATGACGTTTAAGTTGTCGCTCCCTTTCTAACTCTTCCATATCAGCACTACCTGCTAGAACTTCTTCAGACGGATCACTACCGTCATCCTCGGAGAACAAGTCGGGTGATAACTCGTCAAATTCTTCGACCTGAGTAACACCACATCCGAGAATATCGAGAAATTTAACAATCAAAGATGTCTCTTTAGGTTCACCAATATAGTGTTTGCATCTTTGACCGTTGACTCGAAACGGTTCACCACTATAACCACGAAGTTCTAGAACGCCTCCCGGAATGATTTGGAGAATCTCGAAAGGGCCGGACCAACGTGTCGTCCTTAGCTTTCCAGAAACAGATGTAACCTGGAATTATATAGAAGAACTTGTTCGCCGACATGAAATTCTCTCCTCTTAATCTTAGCATCGTGGGTAGCTTCATCTTATCCTTACTAATCCTGGCACTTTCATAGGCCTGGAGTCCGACTGCCCACTCATGTAATACACGTAGTCGATGCTTCCCACAAGATTGGGAATCAAAGTTCGAAACTTTGTAGCCCAATAAGCTCTATGCTCTAACTCGACAGTGAGATGACATGGTTTCCGTAGACCATTTGATATGGTGACGCGTCCATAGAGTCTTATAGGCGATTCGATATGCCCACAAAGACATCATCCAACTTTAGACTCCAGTCTTTCCTATGACTGTTAACAGTCTTCTCCAGGATTTTCTTAATGCTCTGGTTGCTCCTTTCAACCTGACCACTAGTCATCGGATGATATGGTGTGCCAATTTTATGCCGGACACCATATTTTTCGAGTACTTTCTCTAGGGGTCGGTTGCAGAAATGCGTCCCTTCATCACTGATCAAGGCACGTGGACATCCAAACCTCACGAAAATATTCTTCTTTAGAAATTTCATTACCGTTTTATGATCATTGTGAGGAGTGGCTTGGGCCTCCACCCATTTAGACACGTAATCCACGCAGACTAAGATGTATTTATTCCCGCAAGATGATGGGAATGGTCCCATAAAATCGATACCCCATACATCAAAGACTTCGCATTCGAGGATGGGTTTTAAGGGCATGTCAAAACGCCTTGTCAGAGTACCGGTTCTTTGGCACCTATCACAAGCTTTACAGAAAGCTTCCGTATCTTTAAAGATCGTAGGCCAATAGAAACCGGATTGAAAGATCTTAGCAACGGTTTTCCACGGACCAAAGTGACCTCCTGTGGGTCCACTGTGGCACTGCTCAATGATGTCACGTTGCTCAGATTCTGGAATACATCTCCTAAGCAAACCATCTTTACAGATCTTGAAAAGATAAGGTTCATCCCAAACGAAATATTTTAAATCCGAGAAGAACTTTTTCTTCTCCGATAAGACATCTCCCGGATCGAGATAACGGCCATGAAGGTAGTTTACAATGGAAGAATACCATGGAACATCGTGAGAGCGGCCATCTATCAACATGATGTTCTCTAGAGGAAAGTAAAGATCTATATCATCCGGTTCATTCTTTTCCTCGATTAACATCCTAGACACATGATCCGCTACTACATTCTCAACGCCTTTTGTCCTTAATTTGAACGTCAAACTCTTGTAGGGTCAATATCCAACGTAGTAAGCGCGGTTTAGCCTCTTTCTTAGTCATCGAGTAACGCATAAGCGGCGTGATCACCCACACGATCACTTGAGCTCCTAACAAGTAACTCTGAAACTTGTCCATAGCAAAGACTACGGCCGATAGTTCCTTTTCGATAGTAGTATAGTTAACTTGAGAGGGGTTCAATGTGTGACTTGCGTAATAGATAGGCTGGAACTTTCCTTGATCTTTTGCCCTAGAACAAAGACCAACAAAGATAGTTTGATCGTCGCACATAAGCTCAAATGGTAGGTTCCAATCAAGTGATATAAGAATCGGAGCGAGATATTAAACGATCCTTAAGCTCCTCAAACGCTTGCTTGCAGCTCTCATCAAAATTAAACTCAACGTCTTCCTTTAGTAAAGTGGACGGGGGGCTTGGCTATCTTGGAGAAATCTTGAATGAACCTCCTATAGAAGCCGACATGTCCGAGAAAACCTCGGACTTCCCGAACATTCTTAGGGTAACTCATCTTCTCAATAGCTTCTACCTTGGCCCTATCTACTTACATACCTTTGGCGGAGATCTTGTGGCCAAGAACTATTCCTTCATCTACCATGAAATGGCATTTTTCCCAATTAAGTACTAGGTTCTTTTCCACACATCCGGATAACACTGATCAAGATTGTCAAGGCAATCATCAAAAGATCGACCAAAACCGAAAAATCGCCCATAAAAATCTCCATACACTTTTCTACAAGCCCGTCAAAGATGGCCACATACATCATTGAAATGTAGCTGGGGCATTGCGAGAGACCGAACGGCATTCGCCTCAGTATGCGAATGTACCATAAGCGGCGGTGAAGGTGGTCTTTTCTTGGTCACCGGATCAATGGGTATCTGGAAATATCCTGAATATCCATCTAGAAAACAAGAAAATCGTGCGTGCCCCGCCAGACGCTCGAGCATCCGGTCAATGAATGGAAGGGAAAGTGATCTTTCATGGTTACCTCATTGAGCTTTCGATAATCGATGCTGACTCTGTCGTAACCGATAACAAGCCTCAATGCAATTTCCTCTCCCTTCTCATTCTTTTCAATTGTAATTCCACCTTTTTGGGAACTACTTGAGTCGGGAAACCCATTCACTATCCGCGATGGCATAAATGATTCCCATGTCCGAAGCTTAATGATTTCTTTTAACGACTTCTTGCATATGAGGGTTAAGCCTTTTTAGGGTCTCGACACACTTGGCGCCCTCATTCGTCTTGATCTTGTGCATGCAGGATGTCGAGAGATATTCCCTGATATCTCCTACTTGCCAACCAAAAGCTTTTTCATTCTTCTTCAAGACGTTAATCGCCATTTCATTTCTTACATGGGAAAGCTTGGCGGATATGATTAAAGGAAGCTTGTCGCCCTCTCTTAAGAACACATACTTAAGATGTTTGAGTAACGGCTTCAACACCAAATCCACAGGGGGGCTTCTAAACTAGACTTGAGATCTCCACTTTTCAACTCAATATCATTGAGTTTACTCATGGTCCCACCGCCAAAGCTTCTCCTTCCAACAAATCTTCCTCAAAATCACCGCTAGTTGATCCAGATTCACCTACCATGAGTATTCAAATTATCAACTAATCGCTCATATTCTCGCTTCTACAACCATGACTTGCTTATCCATATAGTCGGTGAAATCATCCGTCATATAATCAATGGAAAAGCCGGTTGGAGGGCCAGAGGGTACTTGAATGGACTTTAAGACATTGTAACTCACCTCTTGGTCACCAACTCGGATAGTCACTTGCCCACCATCGCAGTCGATGAGAGCTCGAGCTGTAGATAAGAAAGGTCTTCCTAGAATCAAGGAACGTTTTAGTCTTTCTCTATATCTAAGACATACCAATCAACTGGAAAGGTAAATCGATCAATCAACCAAAACGTCTTTTAGATTCCTGAAGCTTTCTTAGAGGATCTATCCGCTGAATTGTAAACTCATAGTAGTGGGTTCTAGAAGACTTTGTAAACCGAGCGCGTTTGCATACAGACATTGGCATAAGGCTTATAGAGGCACCTAGATCACACAAAGAATTTGGGAAGACTAGACCTCCCATCAAAACTGTAAGTACAAATTTGCCAGGGTCACCTCTTTTAATTGGTAAGTTTTCATAATTGATCATGGAACAATCCTCACCAATATGCCTTTCCATGCCTGCTAATTTCTTTTTCGAAGACACAACATCCTTGATAAATTTTGTATACTTAGGCATCTCGACTAAGACATCCGACAATGGAAGATTCACCTGAGTATTCTTCAAAAGATTTAGCACCTTTTAGTGTACTTTTATCCTCAATCAAAGGAATGTTGCTCTTTCTCGGTGGAAATGGAAGTTTCTTAAGGTCATCCTCGAGAGAAAACCTTTTCGAGGATGCACCGACGTGACTGTCTTCCAGATCCTTCCAACGAATAGCTTTTTCAGATTTCTCAGTAGTCGGGGATCACCTCTCGACTTTCGCTTGCTTTTTTCGGTCCTCAAAGGATCAGCCACTTGAGGATCACCAAATTCTTCACCTCTCGTGGATCACCACCGAGTTTTCTCTTGCAGTTGAGGGAGTGTAGGTGCTCAGCTTCCTCCCGCCTTATCAATGGCGAGGAGGGGCTAGTGGTTTCCCGGATGGGAAGGACCACTAACTTGAGTACCGCTCCTAAGATTCATTGCACTGGCCTCCTCCTTACCGTATTGAATTGATGGCACGAGGTCAGTACATTGGCCTTTGTTCAAATCAGCCTGAGCAACTTGACCACCCTTCGGATTCTTCTCAGTGAAACTGGGCAGCTGCCCTGGGGGTCTAGAAGCTAACTGCTCAGCCAGTTGCCCAATTTGTCTCTCAAGATTCTTCATCGATCTACTTTGCTCTTCCAACTTAGCCTCAAGATTTGTAGGTTGGGAGGGGCCTTGAGAGTTTTGGTGATTTGGAGCATAGGGCTGGCTGGGCCGACTTTGAAATTGAGAATTTGAATTGGAAGGCCAATTCTGATTGAATTTTTGCGTAGGATTGGAAAAATTCGAGTTTTGATTCTGATTAAACCCAGGGTTTCTATTGAAATTCTGATTCGAATTAAAATTCGAGTTGGGATTGAAATTTGAAGATGGATTAAACCCTTGGTTTTGAAAATTGCCTGACTGAAAGGCGATTGAACCTTTGATTGTTACGCCATAGAATGCATTCACTTCCGCATTCTGTCCGTTCATAGGGCAGAATTTAGAAGTGTGCCCCAACTCGTCACAATTTTGACATGTGACTTGATTGTACTGTCCATAGTCATGAACAGCATTAACTTGATAAGGTGCAGGGGGATTAAATTGACATTGGCCATTCATATGGCGGTCCGACAATTTTTTTCGCAATACGAACACGAGGGTTCTGGGAAAGAGGAAGTTTGATTTATAGGATTGGAAACTTGAGGGGAGGCCATCTGCTTTTGCAGCATGGCAATCAAACTTTGTAAATTGACTTCCTCAACCTTGGGAGGAGGAGGTGCCTGAATTGCTTGATAAGAGGGGGCATAGTTATATTTGGCAATGTCCTCAAACAATTCCCATCCCTCATCAGGCGTTTTCTTCAGAAATGCCCTCCGTAAGAGCTATTGACCATGCCTTTTGTAAGCTCGGTCAATCCACTGAAGAATGTATTGACTTGCCTTTCCAGTGGCAAGCCATGGTGGGGGCATTTTCTAAGAAGGGACTTGAATCTCTTCCAACACTCGAAGAAAGATTCATTCTCTTTCTGATAGAATGTGAAAATGTCATTTAAGCACTGGGCTCATCTTTGAAGGTGGAAAATATTGACTCAAAAACTCCTTTTCGAGTTACGCCGTGTGGTGATAGATTCGGAGGAGAGAGAGGTGTACCACTCTTTAGCCTCTCCTTTCGAGAGAAAAAGGAAAAAGTTTAAGTTTAATAGCATCCTCACTTACTCCTTGGATGCGTGTAGTACCGCATATCTCTAAGAATGTGTGTAAGTGGGTATGCGGATTCTCTGATTGGTAGCCGTGAAAAATTGATGCGTGCTGCATCATCTGGATAAGTCCTGGCTTCAGCTCAAAAGTTTGTGCAGTAATGGCTGGAATAACAATAGCCGGGTTGACCTTGACTTCGCCTGGCATGGCGTGAGTCCGCCAATGTACGCCTATTATCGCCATTATCACAAAATCGGTGATTTCTCTTGCTAGTTGTTCTTCAAGATCTCGCCGCTCACATCGGCGAGAACGCAGAACGGAAATTCCGCTGTTGGCGGACTATGGTTCGCTCGGGGTCAGGGGTGTATATTAACAAACCCTTTTGACTCCGAGTTTGCATAAACCGGACCAAAAACAAGTGGAACAAAACCTAAAAACTAAGAAGAGATCAAAGCCTAAACTAAAAATTAAAAGCCTAAAGAGAGAGGAAAGGAAAAGAAGAAAGGGAAACAAAAGTGTTAAAGAAAACAATACCGGACGGACGTCCAAAAGATTGGACGGGCGTCCAGATGAAATTGAGGTCGGACGGGCGTTTAGTAATGTAAACGCTCGTCTGACAGACAGAATACCTGAACGGGCGTCCAAAAGTTATGGACGCTCGTCTAAGTGAATAAAACAGAACAGAATTGATAATTTCCAGTGGACGGGCGTCCAATATCCTGGCGCCCGTTTGCTCACGGAAAACTTAGAAACGAAACAGAATTTGCGAGATAAAGCAAGAAGGGAAGGAAAAACGTCGAGAAAAAAGCGAAAAAAAGCAGAAGATCTAAATTCAAGAAAAATACTAAGGAAAGTTTTAAACCCTAATTATCTACTTAACAACTACCTAAAACAATTATCAACTAAAACAGAATTTAAAACGGATTAAAACAGAAACGAAACAAAAACAAACGAGAAAACAAAAGGAAAACGAAAATAAAAACTAGACAACCGTCCGGCTCCCGGCAACGGCGCCAAAAACTTGTCACGGATTTTATCAACACAAAATAAACAAGTAATAATCCGGTTAACCTCAAGTATAAGGATCGTAGTATGGAGGCTAATGCCGGGTCGATCTTACGGGAACTAAACGATTGTGGTTTCTAGTTTTATCTAACTAACCTATGTCACGATTACTAAGCTAAATAACGGATAAAACTAAACAAATCATAAATTAAACTTTAACTAAAACGTAAAAGCGACAAGAAGAGATGATCTAAAGCCGGAAGATACGGGCTGCGAACCAATTTAAACTAACTAATCTAAGATGCGGATAAAAGTAAACTAACTAGACAAATTCAAGCTTTTAAGGATTTAAATCAAATTTATAACGAGCAAACGAGGATTGATCCACCTATCCAACAAGCATTGATTCCCTATCTCGATTATATTGCGCTTTTATTCGATTGTGGTTTCACCTTACCTAGACATGAACCCTAATTCCTTAGAAAGTTCATCTATCAATCTATTATCTTCCGATGTGAGATTAACGCGTTTAATAATCAAAGGTGCAAACTTTGTGTTTATAACCTAGTAATCAGACCTATTAACTTCCGTTATTATAGATTCGAATTACTATTCTTATTCATGGTGATCTAGGGTTTATTAAGACTTCCATCAACAATAAACAATCAACACATGCATATCTTCCGATATAAAAGCAAATTAAACATGAATAAACATGAATAAGAAACAACCTTTATTAAAAACTCACAGTATGATCGAAGAAAACGAAATCAACAATTGTTGGACGGCTTCACAATACTCGTTTGATGAAGCTTTTAGCCTCTGAACATCCTCAGCAACTCAAATTTGCAGAAAAAGTACATAAAAAGTAACTAGTGTTTAATCTAAATTAAGGGCATAAAAATAGGAATAAAAAGATGAAAAACGCAGCCTAAAGCCGCCCCTAGGTTTAGGGTTTTGAATAATGTGTGTATGATCCTCTATTGTGGAGAAAACAGCCGACTATATATAGATTTTAAAGTCGGTTCTGCTAAGTCGGCCACCGGACGCCTGTCTGAAAACTTTTTGAACGCCCGTCCACTCTTCAATAATACTTGAATCGGGCGAGTCATGACCAGACGCTCGTCCATCCAGCGTCCACTCCAGCGTCCAAACTTCCTGAATCAAAGATGACACCCTGGACGCTCGTCCAATTGCATCAGACGCCCGTCCACTGGACGGAGATACTGGACGCCAGTTTGATATGATCGATTTTGATTTATTGATCTTTATCCTTCTATCTCTATCCCACTTCTTCATTATCTCTTTTATCATCAATTAGCTCGAACTTAATCAACCTTTGATCATCTTTTGAGCCTCCAACATGTATCTATAACACATAAAAACATCGCAAAATGTAATAATGCTCAAATAATCATAAAATCACAATTAAAACACATAAATCAACCTATTTTGCGATTAACTCTTCTAAAATCTCATTTGCTCAATATATCCATTAAACCCTCGTTTCTTATGCAATTTAGTACAATTACGGGGAAAAATATCATAGAATATAGCATTATAAATCGTATAAATTCACCCTTAACAATAATCCAGTTATTGCATTAGCAAAACTGAATTAACTAACTCCTTGCAAGTTTAAAGGACAGGAACAAAACTGAGCTGAGCATCAGTTGGAGTTTGGGAAAAACTCAGTTCCTGGGGTACTTCCAGTTTGGGAAAGTTTTTGGTGACAAGTTTATTCACCCCTCCCCCCTCTAAACTTGTGTTAGCCTTTCCAACGGACCAACACTTATCTTTAACCTTCTAGCAATTTATGCTAAACCAGTTTCAAGCAGAAGGTAGTCTTTGCCAATGTGCCTTCCGAACCTATCTAGCCAAACAACTTTTGAATTCCTAAACTTCTGATTTTCAATTCAGATTAATCTACCTTCTACCCTTCAGTTTTAACTCTCGCCATTTAGAGCCATGAACCACCATATACACCTTTTTGACTTCCCATCTTCTGTTTTGGCGTTTCTATTACATTTTGATACACCGGTTGAATGCCTATTGCTTTAACTATTCCATTCCCTCATGAGGAATAACCTCGAGCATTTATTTCATGGCAGTGTACTATTCCTCTCGAGTAGTGCAACCTTGAACCTTTGATTTGAATCGTCAATGATCGTTTAAACTTCCTTTGAATGTTTGAATTAATTTTTTGAAATCAAACCTTATCCAAAAATTCTTAAGTGTCTTTTCCCCTTCACTTGAAAGCTCGTTTATCGCATGCTTTTTCGAACTTTTGATTTTCCCTTACATTGTCATGAGGAAAACCCTATCTCCTTTTCAATTTTGAAATAACCTCTGTTTGAATAATGCGGACTTTGATTTTTCCTTGACAAGTTCCCTTTTCTTTCACTCTAAGACCTTTTGGTGTAATCGTTTTGTCTCTAAAGCTCCGGCATATTGAGATTCTGCCCTTTTTTTATTTCTAAATGGTTTAATCTTCCTGGTGCTCGACCTTGCACCTTTGCCTTGCTTCTCTGTTGTATGATGATTCATCTACTACACACATGAGAACTGAAGATTTTCCATCAGGTGATGTTTCCTTTAACGTCTTCACTTTCTAAAGGCTTATATGAAAGCTTATTACCATCCTTTCAAGTTGCCTCTGAGTTCCTTGCAGACCACCGTATCTTGCAGAATTCTACTCTATCAAAAGAATCTCATCTGCAAGCTAATCATTTTTGCTTCTTCTTTGGTGGTTACTGTTTGTATTATGATACAGTGCCACATTCTTCATATTGGAACCACCTTCAATTTTTCCCCAACACGGAATCATCTTGTTGTGCTTATAACCTAAGCAACCTGCCTTATTTCAAGTGCATTGTACCCTTCCTTGGCTTACCTAGTTGACATACCACTCCGGTACCCAACTTGTCACTTTTCTATTTTATTTATTCTCCAAACTAACTCTTTTTTTGGCACAAGAATTGGATCAGACCGTCAGAGAGAAAGGATAGCAAATGCATGTTTTCCCCTCCCGAAGAAGTCTCAGAAACCCTACAGCCAGAATCCTTGTAGTCCTTCAACAAGCTTGTGGTGCTATGATGGAAGTTGAGATCGAAGGAAGTCAAGTGTGCCAAAAGTGTGGTTTCAGCTGGGAAGATTCAGCATTCCGGGTATAGGTCAGTAGGAGCAAGAGTGTTGAACCGATGATTTCAAGATTCGAGGCAGTTGATGAGTACGTGAAGAAACAAGACAAAGATCCAGTTGTCTCCGGTTACATGTGAGTGGTTGGAGTCCAACCAGCCTTTGGTCATGGTTAGATGAAGATGGCAACCTATGGCATCGGAATCGGCTCTGGGTTCCGAATGCGGAAGATCTCAGGAAGAAGGTGATGTAAGGGGCCACAAGATAGCAAGTGCAGTTCCTCTCAGAGCGACCAAGAAGTACAAGAGTTGGAACAGTACTGCTGATGAAGATAGAGATAGAAGAACGCGAGTTTCTGGGATGCAGTGGAGCGCCAGCAGAATACGAGACCAAAGTTGATACATCAAGACGACGTGAAGATTGAATTGGATCGTTGCAATCTCAAGTTGGCTCAAAACAAGCAGAAAAGTTGGGAAGATGGAAGGCGAAGAAGACTGTAAGAGTTAGAAGACGAAACGCTTTGCAAAGTCCAGAGTTCAAGAACACCCAGTTACATTCGAGTTTCGGGGATGAAACTCCTCTTAAGGGGGAAGGAATGTAACATCCTGACTTTTCAGAAAGGGTAAAATAGTAATTGGGCATACCCAGAGAACATTTGAAAAGGGAGAACATAAACTTCAACCGTGTGGCCAATCCGTTCATCGTTTCAAGATGCCACAGAAGAGAAAAGTGATCAGCGCGATGAGACGCAACTTTGGAAAATAACATCACTTAATTTCGTAAGTTTTCAATTTAGCCCTACTTTTTGGTAACCGTTGAGTTTGATCTTGAAAAATTCGTATCTTTCAATCCATAGCTCTGTTTCGCACCCATGAGTAGTCGAAACGATCTTCTTGGAGCGTAGATTATTCTAAAAATAGTTTCGCAGCAAGTAACCCAGGTAATCTTCTGTTTCACACACTTTTGTATTTCGGTTTTTGCCAAGAAGATAGAATTTTTAGGTTTACTTGTTGTTTAAGTAGGTTACAAGTTAAAGGCTTAGAAGTTCAGCGTTTTCTTGAAGGTTTTGGATCGGTTTTGCTGGAAATTAAGGTAAGAGGCTCTTCCTAATGAGTAATTATAGTTGTATAATAATAGGTTGAGTTCTGGCGAGTTTTGGTGTTGTTTGGTGATAGAATTCATGCTAAGTTGTAATGAGATGAGATATGTTTTCGTATATTTGTGTTGAGTTTTAAATTTCTATTTTTGATTCAATAACATTAATTAAACATGAACAAGCCCCGGTTGAGTTTCTGATGCGTTTGGTTCCAGCACCGGACGTACTCTTAAAGGGAGTTGAAGTTCGGGACCGTCGGAAGAGCATGAAAGGGCTTGTGCTTTGATGAACTAGAGTTCATCAATGTCTGTGTATTTGTGTTAAGGGTTAAATTATGTGGTTTATAAGGATATATTTTACGATGTTTTTCCCACTATATTGTATAATTTGCATAATAATTGGTCTTTATATTAAAATATTGAGCAAACGATATTTTTAACGGCTTAATCGCAATATCGATATATTTATGTGATTTCATGGTTAAAATATGATTATTTGAATATTATTACAGTTTGTGACGTTTTC
The DNA here is from genome assembly GCA_026214975.1 of Gentiana macrophylla. Classification (NCBI taxonomy): domain Eukaryota; kingdom Viridiplantae; phylum Streptophyta; class Magnoliopsida; order Gentianales; family Gentianaceae; genus Gentiana; species Gentiana macrophylla. The sequence goes on from CM047806.1 coordinate 107,012,285, forward strand.
CATGTGTTATAGGTATGTTTATTGTGCTCAAATGATGATCAAAAGAGATAAATTTCGAGCTATAAAGATTTAAGAAAGAGATAATGATCAAGTGGAGAGAAGAAAAAGAGATAAACATGCAAAAATCGCATTCAAGTCATGTTGAACGAACGTCCATACTCCGTCCAGGTCAAACGGGCGTCTGAGAGATTGAGCGGCGTCAATGTTGAAAACAGTCTCGAGCATGAACGGACACTTTGAGCAGCGTCGAATAGATCGAAGAAGGCTGAACGCTCGTCCACCGTAATGAACGCCGTCCGTGAAACCGACTTAGAGGAACCGACTTTGTTGCTTATAAATACAAGGCTATTTTCACACATTAGGAACAACAATTCGACACTATACAAACCCTAAACCTAGGGGCGGCTAAGGCTGCGGTATTACTTTTCCTTCCACTTTTACGCAACTTTAAATTAGATTAGTTTAGAGCGCTTTTATGTTCTTTTTCTCGCTCGGGTTGTTCTTGAGGATGCTCGAGAGCTAAAGCTTCAATCAAACGAGAATTGTGAAGCCATCAACTTGGATTGATTTACGTATTTCGATTATCTTTGTGAGTTATTTATTTAAGGTTGTTTCTTATTTATGTTTTATCTCGTTTAATTGTGTTTATATCGGAAGATTTGCATGTATGATTATGTTTATGATTGATGGAAGTCATGATTAACCTTTAGATCACCATAGATAAGAATAGTCCTTAGATTTATAATAACGGAAGTTAATAAGTCTAATCACTAGATTTAAACGTAAAAGTTGACACCTTTGATCTTGAAACGCGTTAATCTAGCATTGGAAGATACTAGGTTAATAGATGAATTACCTAAGAAATTAGGGTTCATGTTTAGGTAAGGTGAATCACGACCTAGATAAATACCACATATAATCGAGATAGGAGATCAATACATGTTGATAGGTGGATCAATCCTCGTTTGCCTTTTATAATTTGATTTTAAATCCTTGCAACTTGAGTCTTGCTTTGCTTAGTTAATTTCCTTTTTGCAATTAGTTTAGTTTAGTTAATAAGTCCGTTACCCGTATTTTCCTAGCATTGGATAATCTCCTCTGTCTAGTTTATTTTCTGCAATCTTTGTTTAGATTAATTCACTGTTTAGTGTAGTTCGTGACGTAGTAAGTTAAAACAAAAGCTAGGATTAACAACTGTCTAGTTCCCCGTAAGATCGACCCGGCATAGCCTCTATACTACGATCCTTGCACTTGAGGTTAACCGGTTTTATTACTTGTTTGTTTTGTTAATAAAATCCGTGACAAGTTTTTGGCACCGTTGCCGGGGAACCGGACGGTTGTCTAGTTTTTGTTTTTCGTTTTCTTTTTATGTTTGTTTCTGTTTTTCCTGTTTTTATCTCGTTTTAAATTCCTATTTTTAGTTGATAATTGTTTTAGGTAATTGTTAAGTAGATAATTAGGGTTTAAGACCTTCCCTTAGTAGTTTCCCTTGAGATTAGATCGTCTTTCTTTCTGTTTTTTTTCTGTCTTTCTGTCTTACCTTCTTTTCTTTTCTGCAAATTACTGCTTCTGTTCTAGTTTTCCCGCTACCAAACGGGCGTCTGGGACCTTGGACGCCCGTCCGCTGGAAAATTATCAATTTTGTTCTGTTTTTATTCACTTAGACGAGCGTCCATAATATTTGGACGCCGGTTCAAGTATTCTGCCTTTCAGACGAGCGTTTGGACCACTAAACGCCCGTCCAATCCAAAGTCCACCCGGACGCCCGTCCAAACCCTTGGACGTCCGTCCGGTCCCTTTTTCTTCAATAATTTTGTTTCTTTTTCTTCTTTCCCTCTCTTTTTCTTTAGGCTTTTAATTTTTAGTTCAGGTTTTTAATTTCTTAGTTTTTAGGCTTCGTTTCACTTGTTTTTGGTCCGGTTTATGCAAACTCGGAGTCAAAAGGGACCGTTATTATACACCCTCACCCGGCGAACCGTAGTCCGGCCAAGCAGCGGATTTTCCGTTCTGCGGTTACGCGATGAGAGCCGAGCAAGATCTTGAAGATCAATTAGCAAAGGAAATCACCGATTTTGTGATAATGGCGCTAATAATAGACGTCGTTGGCGGACTCGCCATGCCAGCGAAGTCAAAGTCAACCCGGCTATTGTTATTCCAGCCATTACCGCACAAACCTTTGAACTAAAGTCAGGACTTATCCAGATGATGCAGCACGCATCAATTTTTCATGGCTACCAATCAGAGAATCCGCATACCCACTTACACACATTCTTAGAGATATGCGGTACTACACGCATCCAAGGGGTAAGTGAGGATGCGATTAAGCTAAAACTTTTTCCTTTTTCTCTGAAAGGAGAGGCTAAAGAGTGGTACACCTCTCTCCCTTCTGAATCTATCACCACCTGGTCAGAACTCGAAAAGGAGTTCTTGAGTCAATATTTTCCACCTTCTAAGACGGCCCAGTGTTTAAATGAAATATTCATTTTCTATCAGAAAGAGAATGAATCTTTCTTCGAATGTTGGAAGAGATTCAAGTCTCTTCTTAGAAAATGTCCCCACCATGGCTTGCCACTGGAAAGGCAAGTCAATACATTCTTCAGTGGATTGACCGAGCTCACCAAGGGCATGGTCAATAGTTCTTCTGGTGGGGCATTTACAAGAAAACACTGAAGAGGATGGGCATTGTTTGAGGACATTGCAAAGTACAACTACGCCCCCTCTTATCAAGCAAGCACCTCCTCCTCCGAAGGTTGAGGAAGTTAACGTGCAAAGTTTGATCGCCATGCTGCAGAAGCAGATGGCAACATCTCAAGCTCCAAATCCGATAAATCAAACTTCTTCTTTTCCACGTAACCCTCGGGTTCATCTTTGTGAAAAAATTATTTGTCGATCGGGTCATATGAATGGCGGTGTCAATTTATTCCCCACTGCACCTTATCAAGTGAATGTTGTTCATGATTATGGGCCAGTACAATCAAGTCACATGTCGAAATTATGACGAGGTGGGGCACACTTCTAAGTTACATCCTATGAGCGGACGAGCGCTGAAGTGAATGCATTCTATGGCGAGAACAATCCAAGGTTCAATCGTTTTCTGGCGAGCAATTTTCAAAACCAAGGGTTTAATCCATCTTCAAATTTCAATCCTAATTGAATTTTAATTGAATCAAATTTCAATAGAAACCACAGGTTTAATCGAACCAAAACTCGAATTTTTCCAATCCTACGCAAAAATTCAATCGAATTGGCCTTTCAATTCAAACTCTCAATTTCAAAGTCGGCCTGCTAGCCACTTCTATTCTTCAAATTTCCAAAACTCTCAAAGCTCCTCCCAATCTAACAATCTTGAAGCCAAGTTGGAGGAGCAAAGTAGATCGATGAAGAATCTTGAGAGACAAATTGGGCAAGCTGGCGGAACAGTTGGCTTCAGACCCCAGGCAAATTGCCCGTTTCACGAGAAGAATCAAAAGGGTGGTCAAGTTGCTCAGTGACTTGAACAAAGGCCCATATCTTGACCTCGTGCCATCGCTTCAATACGGTAAAGAGGAGGCGGTGCAATGAATCGAAAGTGGTACTCAAGTTAGTGGTCCTTCCCATCCAGAAACCACTAGCCCCTCCCGCCATTGATAAGGCGGGAGGGAAGCCGAGCCGAGCACCTACACTCCTCAATCGCAAAAAAGAAAACTCGGTGGTGATCCTGAGAGGTGAAGAAGTTGTAAATCCTCAAGTGGTGATCCTCGAGGACCGTGAAAAAGCAAGTGAAAGTCGGAGCCGATCCTCGACTACAAAGAAATCTGAGAAAGCCGTTCGTTGGAAGGATCTGGAAGACAAAGCTGTGAGTACATCCTCAAAGAAAATCTTTTCTGAGAGTGACCTTAAGCTTCCATTTCCACCGAGAAAGAGCAACATCCCTTGAGTGAGGACAAAAGTACGGAAAGGTCTTGAACCTTTTGAAAAATACTCGAGTAAATCTTCCATTATCGAAGTCTTGGTCGAGATGCCTAAGTATACAAAATTCATCAAGGATGTTGTGTCTTCAAAAAGAAGTTAGCGAGCATGGAAAGGCAAATTGGTGAGGATTGCTCCATGATTAATTATGGAGACTTACCAGTTAAAAGAGGTGACCCTGGTAAGTTCGTACTTACAGTATTAATGGGAGGTCTGGTCTTCCCTAATTCATTGTGTGATCTAGGTGCCTCTATAAGTCTTATGCCAATGTCTGTGTGCAAACAGCTCGGTTTAGAAAGCCTTCTAGAACCGACTACTATGAGTTTACAATTCGATAGATCTTCTAAGAAAGCTTGAGGGATCCCGAAAGGCGTTTTGGTTGATTGATAGATTTACCTTTCCAATCGATTGGTATGTTTATATATAGAGAAAGCGAACGTCCCCGATTCTTGGAAGACCTTTCTTATCTCACGACTAGAGCCCTCATCGATCTGCGATGGTGGGCGCGTGACTATCCGAGTTGGTGATCAAGAGGTGAGTTACAATGTCTTAAAGTCCATTCAAGTACCCTTTGGCCCTCCAACCGGCTTTTCCATTGATTATATGACGGATGATTTCACCGATTATATGGATAAGCAAGTCATGGCTGTAGAAGCGGAATATGAGCGATTGGTTGATAATCTAAATACTCATGGTGTGGTCAATCTAGATCAATTAGCAGCTGATTTTGAGGAAGAATTGTTGGAAGGAGAAGCTCTGGCAGTGGGACCACAGAGTAAACTCAGTGATATTGAGTTGAAAAGTGGAGATCTCAAGTCGAGTTTAGAAGACCCCCCTGAAGATTTGGTGTTGAAGCCGTTGCCTAAACATCTTAAGTATGTGTTTTTAAGAGAAGGTGACAAGCTTCCATTGATTATATCTGCCAAGCTTTCTCGTTTAGAAGAAATGAAGTTAATCAACGTCTTGAAGAAAAATGAAAAATCCTTTGGTTAGGAGATATCCAAGGAATATCTCCAGATATCTGTATGCACAAGATCAAGACGAATGAGGGTGCGAAATGCGTTAGACAGCCCCAGAGGAGGCTCAACCCTCATATGCAAGAAGTTGTTAAAAAGGAAATCATTAAACTTCTGGACATGGGAATCATTTATGCCATTGCGGATAGTGAATGGGTTTCCCCGACTCAGGTAGTTCCCAAGAAAGGAGGAATTACGATTGAGAAGAATGAGAAGGGAGAGGAAATTGCATTGAGACTTGTCACTGGTTACAGAGTCTGCATCGATTATCGGAAGCTCAATGAGGTAACCATGAAAGATCACTTTCCCCTTCCATTCATCGACCAGATGCTTGAGCGTCTGGCGGGACACGCATTCTATTGTTTCTTAGATGGATATTCAGGATACTTCCAGATACCCATTGATCCAGCTGACCAAGAAAAGACCACTTTTACCTGCCCTTATGGTACATTCGCCTACAGGCGAATGCCATTTGGTCTCTGCAATGGCCCAGCTACTTTTTAGCGATGTATGCTAGCTATCTTTGACGGGCTTGTAGAAAAGTGTATAGAGATTTTTATGGACGATTTTTCGGTTTTTGGTCAGTCTTTTGATGATTGCCTTGACAATCTTGATCAAGTGTTATCCAGATGTGTGGAAAAGAACTTGGTACTCAATTGGGAAAAATGCCATTTCATGGTAGACGAGGGAATAGTTCTTGGCCACAAAATCTCCGCCAAGGGTATAGAGGTTGACAGGGCAAAAGTGGAAGCTATTGAGAGAATGAGCTATCCTAAGAATGTGCGTGAAGTTAGAGGCTTTCTTGGACATGTCGGTTTCTACAGAAGATTCATTCAAGACTTCTCCAGATAGCCAAGCCCCTATCTACTTTCTTTGAAGAAGGCGTTGGATTCAATTTTGATGAAAATCGCAAGCAAGCGTTTGAGGAGCTCAAGGACCGTTTAATATCTCGCTCCAATTCTTATATCGCTTTGATGGAACCTACCTTTTGATCTTATGTGCGGCGCGATCAAACTATCTTTGTTGGTGCTTTGTTCTAGGACAAAAGATCAAGGGGAGTTCCACCTATTTATTACGCCGATCCACACATTGAACCCCTCTCAAGTTAACTATACCACTACTGAAAATGAATTATTGGCCGTAGTCTTTGCTATGGACAAGTTCCGTAGTTACTTGTTAGGAGCTCAAGTGATCGTGTGGACTGATCACGTTGCTTTGCGGTATCTGATGACTAAGAAAGAGGCCAAACCGCGCCTACTACATTGGATACTGACCCTACAAGAGTTTGACGTTCAGATAAAGGACAAAAAGGGCAGTGAAAACGTAGTGGCTGATCACGTTTCCAGAATGTTAAGGGAGGAAAAGGATGATCCAGATGATATAGACCTTTACTTTCCTCTAGAAAACATTATGTTGATAGACGGTTGTCCTCCTGATGTTCCATGGTATTCTTCCATTGTAAACTACCTTCATGCCCGTTATCTCGATCCAGAAATGTCTTATCAGGAGAAGAAGAAGTTTTTCTCTGATATGAAATCTTTCGTTTGGGATGAACCTTACCTCTTCAAAATCTGTAAAGATGTTTTGCTAAGGAGGTGTGTTCCTGAATCTGAGCAACGCGATATAATCGAGCAATGCCATAGTGGACCCACAGGTGGTCACTTTGGTCCTTGGAAGACGGTTGCGAAGATCTTCCAGTCCGGTTTCTATTGGCCCACGATCTTTAAGGACACGGAAGCTTTCTGTAAAGCTTGTGACAGGTGCCAAAGAACCGGTACTCTAACAAGGCGGTTTGACATACCATTGAAACCCATTCTTGAATGTGAAGTCTTTGATGTATGGGGGATTGACTTTATGGGTCCTTTCCCATCTTCCTGTGGGAATAAATACATCTTAGTCTGCGTAGACTATGTATCGAAATGGGTGGAGGCAATAGCCACTCCTCGCAATGATCATAAAACGGTCATGAATTTTCTAAAGAAGAATATCTTTGTGAGGTTTGGATGTCCACGTGCCTTGATTAGTGATGAAGGACACACTTTTTTGCAACCGACCTTTGGAAAAAGTCCTTGAGAAGTATGGTGTTCATCACAAAACCGGCACACCATATCATCCGATGACTAGTGGAAAGGTTGGCGAAGAAGCAACGAGCTTGAAGAAGATCCTAGAAAAACAAAGAAATGATCATAGAAAAGATTGGAGTCTAAAGTTGGATGATGTACTATGGGCATATCGAACTGCCTATAAGACCCCCATGGGTACATCACCCTACCAGATGGTTTATGGTAAATCGTGCCACTTGCCAGTTGAGTTAGAGCACAGAGCTTATTGGGCTACAAAGTTTCTTAACTTCGATTCCCAAGCCTGTGGAAAACATCGACTGCAGCAGTTGCATGAGTTGGACGAGTTTAGGCTTCAGGCTTACGAAAGTGCCAGGATCGATGAGATAAAATGAAACTCCTTCATGACGCAAAGATCAAGAAGAGAGAATTTCAAGTTGGAGAGCAAGTGTTACTTTACAATTCCAGGTTACATTTGTTCCTGGGAAGTTAAGGACACGTTGGTCCGGTCCTTCAAAATTCTCCAAATCATTCTGGAGGCGTTCTAGAACTTCGCGGTTATAGCGGTAAACCGTTTCGAGTCAATGGTCAGAGGTGCAAGCACTATATCGGTGAACCTAAGGATAATCCTTTGATTGTTAAATTCCTCGATATTCTCGGATGTGGTGTTACACAAGTCGATGAATTTGACGGGTTGTCACCCGACTTGTTCTCTGAGGATGACGGTAGTCGTAGATATGAAGAAGTTCTAGCGGGTAGTTGGGATATGGAAGAGTATGAGAGGGAGCAGAAGCTTAAACGTCATCAGAGGAATTTACAACGGAAGAAGTCAACCATGGGGAAGTTCAAGCGTGTTTGGAAAGCTATTAAAGATTTCACCCCATGTGTAAGATGCTGTTTCTGCAGCCACACTACTGATCAGAGCTTACACGAGGTAGTGGCTGGCAGAAAAGTCAAATGGCCTGATCCAGGTGAAAAAAACAAAAGATTGTCGAGCTAACGACAATAACCAAAAGCGCCACTAGGAGGCATCCTAGATATCCCTTATTATATTAGGACTCTCTTTTATGTTATTTCTTTTCTTTGATTTAGTTTTTATCTTAAGCCTAATTAAGATTATGTTTGTCTCTGTCAGTTGAGCTGTGTTTTATTATGATGAATGATTACTCTTTTATCTTATTCGATTTTATCTTTATCCTTCTTTTTCATTTTGAGATAATATCCCCTATGTTCCCGAGTCCCGTTTTGTTTTGTTTGTTCACGTGTGCGGGATCTTTCGATAGCAATTGTGAGTTTTAGATGAAGCCAGTTTTCCGGTGGATGGTCCACAGTTTACTGATTTCTTCAGGCATTTCTGGATATGACTTGCTACCACTTCCAGAATTGCCACTTTCGAATTACAATCAGCTAAGTACTTTTACCTTTTCTTTCGTTCTGCACAACATGAGGACATGTTGATTTTTAAGTGTGGGGGAGTACTTTAGGGGAATGTTTCGATATGTATCTACACATTTTCTTAATTCGTAATGTTTCTATGTTTTTATGAAAAATGAGCTAAAATTTTCGAAATTTTTCGACACTTTTGTTTTTGTTTTGTCCCGAGTAGGCAATTCGATTCAATGTTCGTTATTTTTATAGTCATTTAAGTTGTATATCATATGTTTGATAAGTTAGTTGTTTCACCTGAGATCGATTTTTCACGAGCCATAGTAAATGATGAGCTATTTATAAAGTTATACCCCTTTTGGACGAGTGATTTTTGATTATCTTATAAGTCATGTACTTAGTGCTACGTATATATCTTGAGATTTATGATAGTCTGTATTTAGATCCGGAGTATGATATACTGTGAATATCTGAAGGTTTGAATGTGATAAGTAACACGTAACTATTGTCCAATTGAAGAAGTTGAATTAATGAATTAATCGTGTGTGTCGAAAGCTAGTCGATGATTTGAGTGAGGTAGGGTGTACCACGTATGTCCTATACCACCATGAATGACTAAAAGCTCACGGCTTAGTTAGGAAGAGAATTCGCCTTATGATTGGAGTAAGGTAGGGGATTATCTCGAAATGTCCTATTCTACTATGAGGGCAATGGCTTATCCTAATGTGTGTTTAAAGTGAATAAGTTAAATCAACTAAGATATCGTTACGAAATTGAATATAAGGCTTAGTTTTCGTTAATCTTATCCCCAGTATAAGCTGAAAGATATGATGTAGGGATTATCCTCTGAGTATTTCAGAAAGGCCCTAGATTCATTCGATCATCTTTTTCGGGATATGTCACGTTTGTAGGGTACATCTTATGAGTGTCGTTTATTGCTATTCTACGAGGGGGTATTAGCTAGTTTTACTTTGATTTTTCAAGTTTGGTTTTAGTGGAAGTTTTCTATGGCTATGCACACACACAATGGTGAACGCCTAAGTTATTATCTATATGTTATATCTGTTTAGATGCCTGTTTTCCTTTCTCGAGCCTAATTTTTCGTTTTGTTTTGCTCGGGATGAGCAAAAGCTAAGTGTGGGAGTGTTGTTAAGGGTGAAATTATGTGGTTTATAAGGATATATTTTACGATGTTTTTCCCTCTATATTGTATAATTTGCATAATAATTGGTCTTTATATTAAAATATTGAGCAAACGATATTTTTAACGGCTTAATCGCAATATCGATATATTTATGTGATTTCATGGTTAAAATATGATTATTTGAATATTATTACAGTTTGCGATGTTTTCCATGTGTTATAGGTATGTTTATTGTGCTCAAATGATGATCAAAAGAGATAAATTTCGAGCTATAAAGATTTAAGAAAGAGATAATGATCAAGTGGAGAGAAGAAAAAGAGATAAACATGCAAAAATCGCATTCAAGTCATGTTGAACGAACGTCCATACTCCGTCCAGGTCAAACGGGCGTCTGCTGAGATTGAACGAGCGTCCAATGTTGAAAACGAGTACTGAGAGCATGAACGGACACTGAACGAGCGTCTGAATAGAGACTGAAGAAGCTGAACGCTCGTCCACCAGAACGAACGCTCGTCCGTGAAACCGACTTAGAGGAACCGACTTTGTTGCTTATAAATACAAGGCTATTTTCACACATTAGGAACAACAATTCGACACTATACAAACCCTAAACCCTAGGGGCGGCTAAGGCTGCGGTTTTACTTCTTTTCCTTCCACTTTTCTGCAACTCTAAATTAGATTAGTTTAGAGCAGTTTTTGTGTTCTTTTTCTGCTTTTCTGGGTTGCTGAGGATGCTCAGGAGCTAAAGCTTCAATCAAACGAGAATTGTGAAGCCATCAACTTGGATTGATTTACGTATTTTTCGATTATACTTTGTGAGTTATTTATTTAAGGTTGTTTCTTATTTATGTTTTATCTCGTTTAATTGCGTTTATATCGGAAGATTTGCATGTATGATTATGTTTATGATTGATGGAAGTCATGATTAACCTTTAGATCACCATAGATAAGAATAGTCCTTAGATTTATAATAACGGAAGTTAATAAGTCTAATCACTAGATTTAAACGTAAAGTTGACACCTTTGATCTTGAAACGCGTTAATCTAGCATTGGAAGATACTAGGTTAATAGATGAATTACCTAAGCATTTAGGGTTCATGTTTAGGTAAGGTGAATCACGACCTAGATAAATACCACATATAATCGAGATAGGAGATCAATACATGTTGATAGGTGGATCAATCCTCGTTTGCCTTTTATAATTTGATTTTAAATCCTTGCAACTTGAGTCTTGCTTTGCTTAGTTAATTTCCTTTTTGCAATTAGTTTAGTTTAGTTAATAAGTCCGTTACCCGTATTTTCCTAGCATTGGATAATCTCCTCTGTCTAGTTTATTTTCTGCAATCTTTGTTTAGATTAATTCACTTGCTTAAAGTGTAGTTAGGTGACGTAGTAAGTTAAAACAAAAGCTAGGATTAACAACTCGCCTAGTTCCCCGTAAGATCGACCCGGCATAGCCTCTATACTACGATCCTTGCACTTGACGTTAACCGGTTTTATTACTTGTTTGTTTTGTTAATAAAATCCGTGACAATTTGATAGGCCTTGTCCGTGTCTAGTGGTCTAGGAAAGTGAGTAGTGTATGTGAGGGAGCTTACTTGAAAACAATTAGGTGGCTAGTTAATACACAATAATAATTACATAAGTGTAGTAAAAGATAAAACATCACCTATTCTCGGTTAGACACTATTTCATATCGGCGATGTGATACGTTCATAAAAGGTGAACAACACTACTGGCTCAAAAGGCTGAAGGGTAGTGGAGGAAATTCATCGAACGTATACGCATACCGGGGAGACCTCAGAGCTAATCGGTGCTAATCACCATTAGTTAGCAAGTATATCTTCAGGCTGATGAACGCCATGCGTAGTGTCCTTGAGTGATGACGTAACCAAGATAAGCTAAGCTATAAACGTATAGTCATGACATGTTGGACATGGAGTGAACCCTAGATTGAGTCGATCTCTCATAAAGATAATTTAATAATCATAATAATAACCTTTCGTTGTATAACTTAGTTATTCATTAGCTTCTCACTTTTACTAAGTACTTTGTACTTACCTCCTTTGCATTTTCTTTTGTATGCATTGTGGGGTGAGAAGACGAACAGGCTGACCACGAGTTTGTTGAGGACTACGAGGAAGACTTTCAACGATGCTTTGTTTTACTTTTAATTCTAGACTTTGTAGACAAGTTGTACTTTCAAGACACTGTACTTTGTAATCTTTGGAGAATCGTTGTTGTAAGTTAATTATTTCCATCTTAAGAATGGCTACTTTCTGTTCTTAGTAGCATTTATGTTTTTACCCGAGTCTTTTTAGCTTCCGTTTGCTTTATCTTGATACGACGATGTAGAGGCTTCCGTATAATATTAGATTTATTTAATGTTATACGCGCCGAACGTTTCTCTTCCGGATAAGGGCTCGGTATCCGGGAGCGGGGCGTCACAGAGAGTTAATAAATAAAGAACTGAACGGAGCCGAAGGTTGAAGTGTCGAGCGGAGATTGGACCCGAGAATCTGAATGGTGATCTTAAAACGCGGTTTCCGAAGCCTTACAAGACGCACTGGGCTTGGACTTCTACATGAAAGTTGTAGGGCTTGAAACAATGATTCCAACACACTTTGAATCACTTAAATCGAAGTTGCATAGGACAAGTGGTGGTCCAAATACCGAAGCTGGGCCTAGGGTATTCCAAGTTAAGTTGGCAGCAGGAAAAAAAAAAAAAAAAAAAAAAAAAAAAAAAAAAGAAAAACCCGGTAAACCGGGAGTTACCCTCGGTTTACAGAGACCCAGAATCTTCCAGAAACGCGTTTTCTTGTCCTCCAAGCATTCGGTTTACTCCTAAGTTGGTTTATACACCTAAATAAAGCCATTCAGAGCTGCGAAATTGTATTCATCTTCCATTCCATCTATTCTTCATCTCTTTTCTAGTTCTTCATCAATTAGATACAATGTAGTCTTTTGGGTATAAAGTCTTCTTTTATTTTCTTCTTTTCTTCTTGCAAATAAGTCATGAGTCTTTTATTATTGAATTGTACTGGGTTTATAATATTCTTGGATCGTCTTGAAGAGTAGATATGTTCTTCGTTATGGGTAAGATCTACTCCAATGTTTTATTTCTTTTCTTAGATTCATGATTGTTCATGTTCTAGATCTAGATTATGCTTGCATCTAATCATCTATGAATAATTAAACGAACCTTAATCTTTATTAATCATTTCGTTAATATGAAACGCAGAATTATGGGTTGCGCTCTTCAGATCTACGATGGTCTTTATCTCTAGATCTGAATACCTAGTAAATCCTAATTTTCGTTCGCTCGTGTCACCACGTTGATCGACGAGTTTAATTAACGATGAGGTTAGATCTGGCCAATCTGCTTATTGTAATCGTAAAACTAGCATGAAATACGAATTGTGAATTTTAGTTTGGACATAGTCTTGATGGACCCTAGGAACGTGCTGATCTGTGTCGACAGTTGTCTAGGCGGGTTAGCGGTATGAGTTAGCGCTCGATATCGGCAATTCTAGTTCTTTATACGTATGGGCTATTACGGACCAATTAAGGCGGGTAGCTGGCGTATAGATACCATTGTCGGAGTAGATAGGGTTAGGAGTTGCACCCGTAGCTAAATTACACACACAAGTCGAACACGGATTAAGGGGAGATTAGTTATGAATAGTTTGGTTAATGCCTTTTTAATATATGATTGACCATGAGTTTATTTGCATCTCTTTTATTTTATTGTTCCTATATGTTGGTCAATGACCATCCTATCTGGTTGGCTTATGAATTGTGGTTGTGTTTAGCATTATTAAATAATAATCTCTGTGGGATCGACGTCCTTGACTCGCCCTTGCTATATTACGATTAACCTAGTACTCTTGCTAGTATTTCGTGTTTGTTAAGCGACTTACACGTGATCAGACTTAACCTGCCTCATCATCTTCAAGGAGAAGAAGCTCATCGAGGCTGTCCATTAGGGAAAATGATGCATCTCATCAAACTAGGAGAAGAAGATTGCGGTAGTGCCACCTACGCACGCAACACAGCCAACTCATGGAGTTGTTTTTAATGAAGAGAGGAGGTGAAAGAATGCTCAGCAAGGAAGGTTAACTTTTGTCTTGTTTTACAATAATTACAGTATCTTAATGGTGGAACTTAGGCCAGCTGCTAGTTTTTGGGGAGACATTGCACTTCCCTTATAAGACAAAAATTGAGATTCGTGTGTTTTTGGCTTATCTTGAATTGCATTCACTGAACAATGTTTGTTATCCATATAAAGTGTTTTGTGTTAGTTTGAGAAAGCTTCTGGTATGTGTTGTGTTCTTTTATGGCCATGTATGTCATAAATAGTTTGCTTATTAAGGCTCTAGTTTGGAAGTTCTAAATAAGAGATTGCACTTGTATTAGGCGTTCATAGCATAACCTATCCTATCGCTTTTGTTTGTGCTTGTATATGTGTGCTCATTAAGGTAGGCAGTTTCTCTTTTCTTGTTGCGTTCATGCCTCTAAGATAAGTTGTCTTTGTGTTATCTGTGTCCTTTTAGGTGGTTGTTGTTGTTGTTACATCAACTTTTGTAATACTGAATCACCAAACTCAAAATAAGAGTTCAATACACTAATTTCATTTACACCAAGTGCATGTGGATTGATTCCTAAGGCTATAAATACCGCCTGTAATCGTTGTAAATTATAATTTTCTCGTGATAATAAAATAATCTTCTTTTGTCCGTTGAGTAGTCGGAACATTGCCGGAAACCACGTTAAATATGTGTTCTTCTTGTTTATGTGTTTGTTTACTTGTTGTTTGTTTATCTTTACTCACAATCACCATCACTTCTTGATCGATCCGTTATAACAAGCTGGTATCAGAGCGTCCAGGTACATCAAGAAACCTGTTTATCTATTTTAAGCAAGGTAGATTGGCACCAAGGTCATAATTTGACGATAGGATTTGGGTTCTACGCAAGCTTTTCAGGTGAGAAAGATGTCTGCTTTAAACGTCAAGATTGACAAGTTTACAGGAAGAAACAATTTTAGTCGGTGGCAGATCAAAATGCGTGTTTTGTTGAAGCAATAGGGATTATGGGGTCCCTTGTCTAAATGAACAGAAGGAAGTGATGCTGAGAGAACCAGTCTGGAGGAGAAAGCACATTCAAAAATTATGTTGTGCTTGTCAAATGATATTATCATAGAGATTGCTGAAGAGGACACATCAGAGAAGCTGTGGTCCAAGCTTGAGAGTCTGTACATGACAAAGTCTCTAACCAACAAGTTGTTATTGAAACAAAGTCTATTTAGTTTAAGGATGCATGAGGGCACTCAGCTGAGGGATCATCTAGATCAGATGAAAACAATATTGTTTGACCATAGGAATATTGATGTGAAGATTGAAGATGAAGATGCAGCATTGATCCTACTTGGGTCATTGTTTGCATCATATGAGAACTTTTTGCAGTCCTTTATTTTTGGGAAGGACTCAGTGTTATTGGAGGATGTGAGTGCTAGGAGTAATAGCACCGATCGAGACACTCGATCTTCGCACAGCGGAAACTTATGCATTTACGATATGAGACATAACTAATTAATCCTACGAGAAGGTTAAAGATTTACCTTAACCGGAGAGAGATGAGAAATCGACAAAGGGGAGAAGCCGTAGTCTTCCGGATTGTATCTCCTAGCGACGACTGATGGACGTCGATCCTCGCCGTAGAACCTACTCGAATATGCACAATAAAAACCCTAGGTTTTTCTCCTGTTAATGACTAGAACAAGAAAATAATTTTCTCTTCTTTTATTTTGAAGATGGCGCCGGTTATTGTGTGTGTGTATTGTGCTAGGAGGAACTCTCTTTATATAGGAAAATAACTAGTAAGAGAGAGTTATCCTTTTCACATTATCCTTTTCCACAAAGAAAAAAGATATTCATCACAATTATCCTTTTCCAATAAGGAAAAGATAATTTTGCTACAAAATAAGAGATAATTCCCAAAAAATAAATCTCTTAATTTTTCCATTAATTATTTAATAAACATATAATTAATTATTTACACATGTGACATAATCTAGAAAAAAAAATTCCTAATTTAATCACAGGTGTGGCGCCAACTTTGTCAATTTTTTAATAGAGAATTTATTTTCTATTTTACATATTATTTACCAAATAAATAATATTTGCATATTCATTAAATAGACCAACTATTTATTCTCGAGGTTCCACATAAACGAGAATTCACTCGCGTGTTAGGAGCCAACTCGGGGACCATGGACCTATAACCAGTAGCTACAATAAATTGAATAAAATATTCATCAAACAGAATATTTCTACTCAACTTATTAATTCTGGAATTACGCCACCATAAATCCGAAACTGAACTCTATCGATTATAGATATAATTTATTCTCAAAACGTCGAGTCGAGTCGATAAGTGTCCATTGATATAATCATTTCATATAAACTAACCCTCCATAGACTATCCGTAATGAGGTAGGATTATTTCCGTAAACCTCCTTCAATACATCTTAGCCTTATTTATCATTAACCCATTAGTGATGAATTAGTTCATAACAACTACGAACTCTCGGGATTGATCAGTTTCTAGGATCAACAAATAAGGGGATTGTCTTTCTACTTCCCGCAGGAAAGAATGGATTCCATATCTGTGAGACATACACTTCTCACTCATTCCAGAATAGTGCCAACATGAAAGTGATTCGGATCGCGCCTCTTAGCGATCCTTAACGAACACATCAAACCCTATCCTGAAACCAATAGGAGTATGCAATCACTTCAGGATTAAGGTTAATCTATATATGATCATCTTGTGATTTAATAAGATTTCTCAATCACGGAATTCTATGAGAAATGCATATTAAATCGGTCCAGTCCTATATGACTACATCATATATAAATGCCCCACTTAGACAACCAATGTCGACGGTCCGGATAAGACGGTCACACAATAAAGTTTTTTGGGCGCATTAATGGTGGTATAATCAATAGACCTCATACTTTGATTAACTTCACCATGGACTAACATTTCAAGTGTATCACCATAAACTTAATCCTCATGTGTGACACACACTAAGTTATATGGCCACATATGATACGACTTAGGGTTTTCAGTAGTGTATTACTTACAAGCACGAAGCAAGTAATAAGATGAGAATAAATCTATCATTTATTAATTCTAAAAACAATTACATAAATTGTCTTTCTGGCGCTACTTCCAACAATCTCCCACTTGCCCGTAAGGACAAGCAACAATTTTCTTTCGGGCACACTATATCTAACAATCTCTCACTTGCCCGTAAAGACAAGAAATGATTGTTTTTAGAGCACCACACCCTTATTATTTCTATCCATAACATTCTCCCACTTGCTCTAAAGCAGATGAGACATATCTCCCAATTTCATACCCGCCAAGCGCTTATCAGTGACATTAGATGTCACGCAACTTGGTAAACTGATCAGTTAGGTTGTCGGCTCGAGGCGATCTTAAGGATAGAAATGTCGCCTCTCTGCACGATCTGTCTGACCAGGTGGTACTTACTTTCAGTATGCTTTTTACCTCTTATGATTGCGAAGATCCTTTGTATAAGCAACCTCTCAACTGTTTTCACAGTAAAATGGTATCGGCTCATCGATACCTAGAATCACTTCCCGGTCCACAAAGAACTTCTCAAGCCACACTGCCGTTTTAGCTGCTCCGAAAGCTACTATGTATTTGACTAACAGAGTCAAATTGGCAGTGCTGGATTGCTCCAGACTGTAGCTCCATCACAATGAGTAAACAATGAGCCTGAGATCGATTCACGATCATCCTTAATCCGACAAAAAATCAGAATCAGTGTAGTCAACGACACTCAGGTTCGCACCCGAATGCACAAGTATATGATTCCTCGTTCTCTCAAGATTCTTGAGGATGCACTATACTGCTTTCATCGTCCGAATCCAAGACTCGACTTTTATTGACTTTTAATAACCTGACTTATCTATCCAAAAGAGAATCTATCCCATTTTCTCTATATCTGAAGACTAAGAGAGTTATTCCGTGAGAGGTTGGGTAGGAAACCTCTCATTGAATATCGCATACGAAAATGCATCATCATCTTAAACAGTAAGATGGATGGGAAACTACCACAACTTGTTCTCATGAATTCGACCGAATCAAATTCTAAGAATATAGTCCACTTCTCTAATTCAGAGAAGCTTTGGCTCGTTAGTTTTTCACTTCAGATAAAACACCCATGTTGTTTCCAACTGTTACAGTGTTACCTGCATAAACACTAACGTCTACTACTTTACCAATATTGATTTGCTGGTCTACAAAAGACTCATTAATATTCTGGTCAAGCCCACACATTTCAAAACATGTGAATTTTAATGACCTGAAGGTTTACTTTAATCCACCGATGGATATAACCATAGGCAGTCAATCTAACATTGGCTTTAAGCTAAAACCCTTCTGTTCCGAATGAATTCAAGCTCCTTTGTATGGCAAGAAAGTTTCAGGGCATCACCCCTGTTAGTCTTTCAGCTTTACATGGAGTTAAGCAAGGCCGAATGGTGAGAGAGTTCAGGCCATCACCCCTGGTTAACTCTCTACTTCTCAGGGAATTACCCATGTACCACTTGTCTTTGCCTTGAAAGTAAAACTTTCTCATTCATTTGACTCTTTTCCATATAGATCCAATTACTCCCACTGGGCCTGAGACACTCAGGTGGTTCTACAAGAGTATGAACAGAACTGGAGTACCAAAACTCCATATACAGGTTTATGACTTTAAACCAACCTCCTATTGTCAGAATCCTATACAGTCTTCCCAAGAAGACCAAAGGTTATCAATCACCCCCAGCAGACTAAAGTCTGCATAATCATAGTGAGTCAATGGATAAACCATACTCCCACTGGATTTGGGTGGACTGACATTCTGATTTGTTTTAGTAGTATTTATCAGCGTAATCCCCAACAACCAATGTTGGATGTGGTCTGATTAAATCAGGTAGTAACTCCTTGAGTAAATGTACTTCAAGGCCTAAGTTTGTTATTTAAACATTCTTTTAGAAAGGATGTAACAGTGTAACTATCACGATCCGATTTCAAGAATCTTATAACCTACCTTTACTCATTGCATTAAGATATTTCATAAATAGTCATCATCTGAACGTGTATACAAAATTTCCAGTCCTACCTTCAAGCACTAGTGCTAAATGCCTCTACTTGCGGAAGTGGGGTAAATGTAATTCACACCTTATCCACAAATTCATAGGCATCTTCTAGGTAGACTTCTCGGAATCACATAATAATATGAACCGTTATTTCGCAATCAATATCTTAATTGAGTTAAGCAGTGTATTGTAGCATATCAATATCTATACAAGACAGTCTATGGTTTATCCTTTCAGTGAAATCATTTCACTCGGAGGTAGGCCAAGCATCAGTGCCAAAACCATGCCATAGCCTATATCTGAGCATGGAATACTCATTTCTCTGGTAATATCAGAGATTCCTCCAAATATTTTGATAAACTAATAGTCGTTTCGAGTAGTTATCAGACATAATGTCTACCACTCAAAACCTTCCACTAGCTTGTATCCTTCATAAGACCCCGAAGGTCAATATGAACAAGTAGTGATACTTCTTTAGCTCTATTACCTTTTCCTAATTGAAAGGTAACTTAGTCATTTTTCCTTTGAGATAGTGTTCTTAGACTGGGAAATAGGAATCACCCTTAGCCAGTCTTCAGATCTTATCTCTAGGATATATGCACTAGTTAATATATGCCGAAGAATCGTTCATCTAAATACTGTAACCATTTGTCTTAATAGTTTATGATGTGTTACATATACCTTTTCAGCATTACTTAGTGGTTTTGACTTTATCAGACAAAAGTCCGAGTCTCAGAATCGTATACAAACGTCATATTCACTTTCTTTAAGGCAACTATATTATCGATGTGAAAGTGAATCCATTTGTTCCAACGAATCTGAAAACAGTATTTCTTTGATATTCAAGGATTAAAATCAGAAATTTGTTTCCTTATATCACTCCCACTATCTTAGCTGAAATAACTGCCCGTTGTCTACTCTTCATCATGAATGCCCAGCTACATTGTTCTTACAAAAGAATTTTAGCTTTCGAGTCAAAATGCTCGGTTAAGAAAGTCTCTAAGGATTCATAGGTTAGTCACTTTCCTTATCCTATATTTCTCTTTTTATTAATATTTCGGCTTTAGCCTTTAACTTATTTAGTTTAGATGACGTACACTTGTAGACATTTACATTCCCATTCTTGGCATCTTTAAAGGAAATGGCTGTGAACTAGCAGTTCATTTGAGTAGACACTACTCGTAAACTGTGGGATGTCTAGATTGATACCAAATCATTCTCGTCATCTTTGAACTAATTTTGTTTTGTCTCTCTTTTAACACAAGTGACAGCAGTGACATTCTTATCAATGCCACTTAAGTTTGAAGGCTTAAGAGGAACATCTTCCGAAAAATTAATTTGCATTCTCGAATATCGGATTCAACGTTCTTGTTACTTTTCCACTTTTACGAATTCATCATCAGTCAATTTATCATGTTTAACAGTTTAGATACCATGAGATAATATGTAGTTGCAAAAATAAATTATGACATAATTATAAATCAAATCATACACCACAACATATAATAATTTTAGGAATTATAAACGTGATGTCATGCATGCAGCTTATCCTACATTCCAAGGATTTAATCTCACACCTCGATTGCACGCCGTAGGTAGGTCAAAGAGGTGACGATTAAATGAGACAATCTCTCTCAACAATTAAACCATTTAAGAATCGAACATCTCCTATTTAATTGTTAATTACCTTCATTTTTCAGCCAAGATATTTCCTAAAATATCCTTGTGAGTGTGACCTACTATTTCAGATTTTTAAGTGCGCCCAGTATGCCATGTAGGGTAGGTCAGTGACCCGACGAGTACTCAAAATCCTATCCTTTCGGAGACCAAGCCTTGTATTTTGATAGCGGTGAAGGACATCCGTAGGGGGGCCAAAATCAAAGCGGCACGAGGCGTCACCATTCTCTCACGTGCTTGTACCAACAGTAGAGGCCGTGGGGTCGGTTGTCTCCTTCCTCGCTCCCGCTCGTTATTTTGAAAATTAGGTAGTCTTATTTGGATTTTCAGAATTTCTTAATCATCCGAAAAACAATAAATCATGAATATTTAAATTAATCCTCCCACTAGTTCATCGGTTCCAAATACCGTCTAACTAGTGTCACTTATTAACGACTTTCCAATTTCTCGGATTTTTAAATTCTTTGTGTAGACACTACACAATCAAAATTCGCCAAGAATTTTATAATCCTAATCTATTAGGACTTGTGAATTTTCCACCAAATCGAAAAACAATAAATCACAAATTTAAAGCTCCCACTAGTTTATTGGTTCCAAATACCGTCTAACCAGTGACACTATATTCATGATTTTCTAATTTTTCGAATATTTAGAAATTTCTTGTATAAACACTACACAACTAAAATTCACCAAAGAATTTAAAAGTCCTAATTAGTCATGATAAAAGTTTTTGGATTATAGAATTTTCCCAATAATCCGAAAACAATAAATCACGAAAAGCGATCACCAACTTATCGGTTCCAAATACCGTTTAGTTGGTGTCCTATCTTTTCAAGATTTTCCAATTTTCTCGATCATTAAAATCCTTTTACGTAGACACTATATAAATAAAATTCACAAAGAATTTTATTATCCTAAAAAAAATTTGGGATTGTTGAATTTTTCGAATAATTCGAAAAACAATAAATCAAGAAAAGCAACCACCAACTCGTCGGTTTTAGACCCTGGCTGAGCTTTAACCGAGTTCACCGAATGGTGTCGGGATCGGCTAAGCCGACCCGTCCCCTTCGTTGGTTCATCTACGACTACTGGATGAATCGGGCCAAGGTTGCCCCATTGAGCCTCAGCTCGCCGGATAGGTTGACCTTGCCGGACCCCCGACGCTAACGTCGCACTTGGAGGGACAAGTCGAGTCGAGCCGAAGCCATGTTGACCACCCGAACCAATTTTCGAACCTTTTGCTCAGTTGGTGTCCAACTTTTCCGTATTTTCCAATTTTTGATTATCAAAATTCAAAATTTATGTAGTCACTACATAATTAAAATCCAAGAATGAATTTTAGATCCCCAAAATTAAATTTTCGAGTAAATTTTATTTTATCATGTGAATTTTATGTCTCGATAAAATTCCGTTCGTTTTAATTAATTTAATTAATTACCTAAATTAATCTAAACTAATTGCGTCTCATACATGTCTAATTAATGTCAAAATTAATTTTCTACATGTATGCATATGCTAGGAGTGGAATTAATGAATATGATGCATGGCATGATTATATCACATAAATAATCACATAAGAAAATAAATGTGAGAAAATAAACCACTGAGATAGACCGTTGGTACCATTTATCTAACCTATTTAAACTAGAAAAAAAAAAAATTAAAGCCGCCGCCTTTTTTTTTCTTTTTTTTTTTTTTTTTTTTCATCTCGTACCATTCATCTTGATAAAAAAAGTTTGATACTTTTTTTTTCTTTTCTTCAATTCCTCTTCACATGCAGCCGTCTTTTTTTTTTTTTTTTTTTTTTTACCGCTGTGCTGATGTCATCATGACATCAGCATCCGAAAATTAGCAGCAGCCACAGCTATCATCAACAGCAACAAAAAAAATATATACTTTGATTAACCAATTTGGATCTTAAGGGAAAAATTCCCAGAAAATTAAAATCAACAACAAATTGAATTACATAATTTTCTATACCCAAAAATTTAGGTTTACAAAAGATCTAACGGTAAACAAGTACCAACCCCAATCCATCTCGTTAACCAAAGTCGACGGTCCGGATAAGACGGTTACACCATAAAGTGTTTTGGGCGCATTAATGGTGGTTTAATCAATAGACCCTATACTTTGATTAACTTCACCACGGACTAACATTTCATGTGTATCACCATAAACTTAATCCTCATGTGTGACACACACTAAGTTATATGGCCACATATGATACGACTTAGGGTTTTCGGTAGTGTATTACTTACAAGCACGAAGCAAGTAATAAAATCAGAATAAATTTGTCATTTATTAATTCTAAAAACAATTACATAAATTGTCTTTCGGGCGCTACTTCCAACAGTGAGAACATCACTTCATACTCGAGAGCTACGCCATAAGGCATATGGTTCTGGTACAGACAGTCAGTCTACTGGATTGTTGGCCAGTGGAGTCAGCAGAGGATCAGGAAATTCTGGAAAGAAGAAATCCAAGAGAAGTTCCAAGGGTCCTAAAGCTAAGGATGTCTGTAACTACTGCAAGGAGCAGAGACATTGGAAAAATGAATGTCCAAAGAGAAATAAACAGCAAGGTACTCAGCAGGGTGTTGTTGCTTTGGCAGAACAAGACACAACTCTGAAGAAGTTCTGGCCTTAGATGTTTCAGTCAGCAGGGCACATGGATGTGTGGATTCTGGACACTGGGGCATCTTATCATGTGTGTCCAAACAGGGAGTGGTTTTCAACTTATCAGCAGGTGAATGGAGGCAATATTGCTATGGCTAACAACAAGGTCTGCAAAATAATCTGAAAATGGATCAGGAACTGAGAAGGTTGACAAACAGGTGGAGCTTCAAGTTGAGTCTGCTGAATTGAAAGACTCAGCAGGGGACAGTCAGCACTCAGCAGATCCAGAGTTGGATCCATACCAGTGTGCTGAACAAGGTGTTGAAATAGTGTCCTAAACCCAATCGGGTTGGACCGGATACGACCGGGTCGATCATTTCTATTATTTCTTTATGTTTATACATATGATAAATGGCTTTTATGTTATTATAAATTATGTTTATCTATGTGAACCAATTTGTGATTATGATAACGTCCCTAGTGTCAAACTGTGAGAGAGAACCATAATAGTGATTATGGTTGATGAGATCTCGACTCACTTTAAAAGGTTTGATACTTAAATGTCTCTAGTCGTATGTGCTATTAAATAGGACATTAATAGTACAACTAGACTAGCACGTATTGGATGTCTTCTGTATTTGCAAGGTAGGGATAGATCTCGTCTATCAAAGTGTAGAGACACTTGGACTGTACGTGGACGTGTATTAGAGAATGCGTACGTTAGACTGACCCACTTACTTTATTAAGTGTCGCACTATGTGGCTTACGTAATTATCATGAGACTGGAGTCTTCATGACATCACAGTGTGAATTGTCATACTTTAACACTATTGAGCTTTCCCCTAGCCATGGGGCGATCATGCAGTAGTGATTGGGTGTGATACTGAAGCATACATGGGATTCATGTTGATCGTCCAGAAATCGCGTATCTTATGATTATGACTAAATATCTGAAAATTGTCTTCTTATAAGGAATGTCTTATTCTCGAAAGTCTTTGCAAAATATTTTACTTGAGAGAGTAGGATATCTAGTTTATAAGATACGGTCATTGATGTTTGACACTCGACGTACGACCGTATGGATATTGTAACAACGATAGGTTTCTGTTTACACGGTAACTGTTTCACATTAAAGGTAGTAGTCATTGCATTTGACTCTTCCGATTATTGGGGGTCGTGGACGTGTTGCAAGACTCTATCCATGATCGTTATGTGTGAAGGGCATTTTCGTAATTACACTTTGTGCCTCCAACAACATATTCGGAAGCCTATCGGGTCACACACATAAGAACATCTAGCCGGATTAAAATGCGGTTATAGCGATAACCAAATAAGGAAAGTTTTATCTCGACTATAAAATGTTATATTGATAAATTACTATGGTGGTGTTTATTTATTATGAATAAATTAAATACAAGATATTAATTATGTTGATTAATTAAATATACATATAATGTATATATATGTCAAAATT
The DNA here is from genome assembly GCA_026214975.1 of Gentiana macrophylla. Lineage (NCBI taxonomy): Eukaryota > Viridiplantae > Streptophyta > Magnoliopsida > Gentianales > Gentianaceae > Gentiana > Gentiana macrophylla. The sequence continues at coordinate 107,036,784 of CM047806.1, forward strand.
ATTTGTGTATATTGATACACATGTATTTTGTAAATTAATTAATCATAGCATTATATTAATTAAGAATATTCCGGATGCCAATATATTGGCAATATGAGGCGCAATTTTGAAGTGTATATGATACACTTAGATTGTGCAATTTAATTAATGATATTACCAGATATTAATATTGGATATTAATAGATTAATGGTAGTAAGATAATTGACAATATCTCGGATATGTTTAATATGAGATATTAAATTAAATGAGATAAATGAATCAAATATACTTTCCATTTTTATTAGGAAAATGTTTTCTTTCTCCCCAATCTACTAGAAGCATCTCCCAATCAGATTAGGAGACATAGGGGCGCCACTCACTCTATTTAAGAGAGGGCTAGCTCTTTTGTATCATCATCACAATTCGAAGAGTTCTAATTTACTAGAAAATTGAGAGCTTCCTAGAGAGAGATTTTGAGAGAGAGAGAAAAGGTCGGTCTAGCAACCGAGTTTTTCTGGTAGCAATCCATGATAGGATTTCGGCGGGCTGTTTGTGTGGATCAACGGTAGTGGCCAAACATTTGGGTGGCTTCGTGCAGAAACTACAACCGTAGACAAAGCGTCAATCCAATTGGATCAACCAAGGTATTCTCTTGTTTACTTCTTTTATGTTTGTTGCTTAAATGAAGTCGATCTTGGGTTAATGGGATATAAATTTTAAATTCCGCTGCGTTCCCGCATAGATTTCCTAACACAAGGTGTAAATTCCCACATTGGTAAAGTAAGTGATTGCACACCCCCATATAAGTGTGAAGCATAAAGGTCTTGTCAACTCGGGTTAGCCCTTTTAGACCAAGCGAGGACGATGGTCTAAGCAGTTGACCGGACCATTTATGACTCATTTAACGCTACCAGGCCCGGGGTCTGGGGGCGTTACAGAATGGTATTCAGAGCCGACTATCTGACGGAACTATGCACTGCACCGTATAAGAAGACAGTGTAAGTACGGCCTCTAGTTACCTCTGGTAGGGACGATTCGGGAACAGTCTTGGCCATCCTGGCGAGAATGCCAGTCCCTTATAAGGGGGGAGAATGTAAAGTCCCACATCGGTAAAGTAAGTGAATGCTCACCCCCATATAAGTGTGAAGCATAAAGTGTTAGGTGTAGTGCCCGAAAGACAATTATCTAATTGTTTTAAGACAGATTTAATAATTCATCTTATTATATGTATTCATGCTATAATTAAGACACTACTGAAAACCCTAAGTACCTAGTTTATGTAATCACATAACTCAGTGTATGGCTATACACAAGAGGATTGAGTTAGTGAGATGTACTTAAAATTAACTTAGTCCGTAGCGTTTATTAATCTGATGCACGGGTCTCATGATTAATTTGCTAATAATGCGCCTGAACACTTTAGGTGTGACATCTTATCCGGATCGCCGGTAATAGAAGTACCTAGTGGGGCATTTATATATGATGATAATCATATAGTAATTTGACCGATTTGATTTGAGTTCTCGATATAATTCCGTAATCGAGAAGTCTTATCTAATCACAAGATGATCATATAAGGATTAATCTCAATCCCGAGGTGATCATGATAAACCGCTTAGACTAGGGTAGAGTTTGATGTGTTAGTAAGGATCACTTCAGTAGTATGTGGTCCAACACTTCTCGTTGGTTCTATTTTAGGATGAGTGAGTAGTCCATGCTATCACAGAGATATGGAATCCATTCCTTCCTCGAGAAGTAGATGAGACAGTTCCACTTATTTGTTAATCCTAGAAACTGATCGATCCGCGGAGTTCATATTATATTAGTTATGAACTAATTGATCACTAGGGGGTTAATGGTAAATAAGGATAAGAGGTTTTGAGAAGGGTCTACGGAGATATCCCGAATCGAAACGAACAGTCTATGGAGGATTTATCCGTATGTAATGATTATATCAGTAGACGCTTTCGACTCATAGTTGATTTAAGTTATCTATATTCGATAGAGTCCAGTTTCGGGTTTATGGTGGTGTAACCCCGGAATTAATAGATTGAATATTATTGTTCGGTCTGACGGATAATATTATTTAATTTATTGTAGCTACTGAATATGGGTCCATGGTCCCCGACGTGGCTCCTAATATAGCATATTTGTTTTCTCGTTGTTTCACCTCGATTATAATTAAATAGTTGGATTGGACTATTTAATTGATATGTGGATTAATTGTTTAGTTGGACTAGATAATTAAATACATGAAAAAGATATTTTTCGTGGACTCGGCCCAAATTAGTTTGTTGACTTCTTGACCTAATTGGTCAAGAAGAAAGTGGTGTGTGATGCTTGGTTGATTATCAAGAAATTTTTTTTCTTGATAATTATATGATACAAGTGATTAAATTATTTATTTGTTAAATAATTTAAGGAAAATAAAATCTTTTATATGTCCTTATTAATTTGGGAATATTCTAGATTTATCTTTTAAGGAAAAGGATTATTTTAATTGATTTTGTATTAATTAAATAATGCCTTGAAGGCTAGGATTTCTCTCCTATATAAAGAGAGTACTCCCAAGCCAAATCACACATAGACATACACGCATATTTGCAAGTATTATAGCCTAGAATTTTTTGCTATAGTGCTAGGGTTTCGAGTTTTAGAAAACTTCGGGTTTTCTAAGGTAGCATATCGAGGAGGTCCGACGGCTTGAAACACCATCCACCTGGTGGTGCTTGGAGATACACGTTGGAAGACTTTGGCTTCTCAACTAGGCTCTCAACTAGCTTGGATTGACCTTTTGTTCTTGGAGTAATTGCACCATAAAAAGTTTGGTAATCTAAACCCCCTCGTAGGTTAGATCTATTATTTATGTATTTTGGTTGACTAAATCTAGATCTTATTCTTTCCGCTGCGTAATCGGGTGCATCTTTGATCCATCCGGCGATATTACATCCTACATAAAGGTCTTGTCAACTATGGTTAGCCCTTTTAGACCAAGCGAGGACGATGGTCTACGCAGTTGACCGGACCTTTTATGACTCATTTAGCGCTACCAGGCCCGTGGTCTGGGGGCGTTACACAAGGGTCAGCAGATACTCAAACAACTGATGTTGGTCAGTAGAGTATAGCTCTCAGCAGAGCTAGAAGGACCAATATTAGGCCCCCAGGAAGATATGGGTATGAGAAGGATATGGTTGGATATGCACTACAGGTAGCTGAAGAAATGGATGGTTTTGAACCAAACACTTACAGGGAAGCTGAGACATGTTCTGAGGCATTTTATTGGCTTTTTGTCATGGGAGAAGAAATGGAGTCATTTCAGAAGAATGAGACTTGGGATCTAGTGAAACAATCACAGGATAGAATGGTGGACAACTGCAAATTGATCTTCAATAAAAAAAGAAGGAATGACATATGCTGAGGACATCAGATATAAGGCACGCTTGGTTGCCAGAGGGTTCAGTCGGAAAGAGTGGGTAGACTATGAATAGATATTTTCTCCAGTGGTCAGACATACTTCCATCAGGGTGCTATTAGCAATAGTGGCACATCAGAATCTTGAACTTGGCAATGGAGACGTGAAGACAACTTTTCTACATGGAGATGTAGATAAGGAAATTTATATGACTCAGCCAGAGGGTTTCCAAGTTCCTGGCAAGGAAAGATATGTTTGCAAGTTGAAGAAGTCCTTATATGGACTTAAGCAGGCCCCAAGACAGTGGTATAAGAAGTTTGACAGTTATATGATTCAGCAGGGTTATAGCAGGAGTCCATATGATTGTTGTGTTTATCACAACAAGTTGAAGGATGGTTCATTCATCTATCTAGTTCTGTATGTGGATGTTATGCTGATAGCTGTTGTGAATAAGTCTGATATTCAAGATTTGAAGAATATGCTCAAGGCTGAATTTGAGATGAAGGATTTGGTGAATGCGAAGAAAATTCTAGGGATGGAGATCTATAGAGATAGGAAGCAGGAGAAGTTGTTCTTGTCTCAGCAGGGGGTATATTGAGAAGATATTATCCAAGTTTGGCATGTCAGCAGCCAAACCTATAAAAACTCCTATGGCACCAAATCTACATCTATCTGTTGTGTTTGCTCCACAGTCAGCTGGAGAGGAAGGATACATGTCAAGGGTTCCATATGCTAGTGCAGTGGGCAGTTTAATGTATGCCATGGTCTGTACTAGGCTTGATTTGGCTTAGGCAGTCAGTGTTGTCAACACGTTTATGGCTCAACCTGGAAAGGAACACTAGAAGGCAGTGAAGAGGAAATTCAGGTACCTTAGGGGTACATCTGATATAGGACTCATTTATGGAGGTGGCACTCAATGTTTTGTCACAGGGTACTGTGATTCTGATTATGCTGCTGATGTGGACAGCAGGAGATCTATGACTGGGTATGTGTTTACTTTGGGTGATTCTGTGGTAAGTTGGAAGGCAACTTTATATAGTACATTGACATTATCTACTACTAAAGCAGAATACATGGCACTAACAGAAGCAGTAAAGGAAGCAATCTAGTTAAAAGGGCTAGTCAATGATCTGAGTCTGCATCAAGATTAACCCAGGGTGTATTGTGACAGTCTTAGTGCAATATGTTTTGCTAAGGATCAGGTTCATCATGAGAGAACCAAACACATTGATGTTAGATACCATTTTCTGAGAAATGAGAGGAGAGTCAAAGTGGAGAAGATCAGCACTGATGTTAATCCTGCTGATATGTTCACTAAACCAGTTCCAAGGGGCAAGTTTCAGTTGAGTCTGGACTTGCTGAATATCCAAAGCTGTTAATCTGAATCTAGGAATGCTCAGCTGGAGGTGGGGATTCTGCTGAGGTATTCAAATCTGAAGACAAAGAGGAAATCTGGCACTTGGTTGTGCATCTGGTCAGTTTGCATGAAGTTGAAGTCAATGTGGTGATTTGTAATGGTGACTTAAACTATACTGCTGAGGTTAGTCAGTAGAGTATGATACCTGCTTGAATCTGTGGTGGAAATCGGGGGTCGGCCAGGGGCTGAAGGTATCTCACGAGTCTAGTGTTACGTTGAATGGGGTCATCGACTGATCATTTGCTAAGCATGGTTTGTTGAGTTGGTTCTCAGTGATACTTGGGGACACGTCCCATTAACACTGTTCCATTACCCTGTCCAAGTATTAAAGGGTGTCGAGTAGACAATTCTTTTTTTCGTAACTTTATAAATAGCTGTTGTTTCCCTGGGTTTTTGTTTTTAATTTTCCGCTTATCACAAAAACAACATAGCTGCAGTTCAATTTGGTTTTTTACCTGATCAGAATTTTAGTTGTATTGAAACAAATAAGTGTAAGACTGTGATTCACAAAGCATACGTTTACTGTTGTGTACACATACATGTATATATTAGTTCGATGCTATGAAGGCTATGAAATTTAGCATGTAGCCGTGACAGGTATGAGTCCCTTGCACACGATATTACGATATCAAGCCTACAAAATATACCATGTAGCCTACGGGCTGCATGGTACAAGTAGTGTCCTATGTCACTTTAAAATATACCATCTAGCCTGTATAGCATATAGGAGCAGTGTGGTATACGGTTCCGAGCTGTCAATTAACATATTGCACGAAGAAATGTAGCTGCTGACACTGACATGAATAACATGTTGTTATAGGTCTTTACCTCTGTAAAGACGAGAATAACACGACGTTCAAGTGGAAGAGATACACTAAAGATACATCATGATGCAACTAATAGCAGTAATATAATCTAATTGAAATTGGTTTTGGTACGATTCATATTCCATTCCCTACACTGAAGACTACCTGTATACAATAACTTCTAGGCACCAGCTTCTTATCAAAAGACAACGGTTACACTGCTCGGATGCCATCCAGCTTCTTTGTAACATCATCGAGCGGTTCTCAACAACAGCAATCAATCTGCAGGCCAACCCAAAAAAAGGAAAGAGATATACGTATATGAACCGACAGATTTGAATGTTGTTTTATGAACTAGAATTGAAATACTCACTAAAACAACTTGAATTGAAAGCAAATTCCTCAAAAAAAGGATATACCTTTAAAAGGGAGGAACAACAATCAACAACTTCTAAAGTCGAGCTACCTTCAACTTCTGTTCCTTGCCTCGGTTTTCCAGTTTCTTCGTCCCGGACCACTCTTCTGCATTTCGCCACTTTCAGAAATAGAAAGACTAGACTCACCATTATTATTACTATGTAAAGGTACATCCTGCATGATCCCAGAGGAAAAAGATCCCATTTTGCTTCCAATATCTAGACTAAAACGGCGATTGTCATGCTCTTCGGAATTGGCCCGTCTCGCGTCACTTTTCCAATCTCTGCGGCTGGGAACCCGAGTTTCAATATTCGGAGTAGTAGTAACTACTAGAGGCAGTTCATTAATTCTTGCAAGAACTAATTGCCCATCAGGTGATGCCGCCATTGATCCATTGATGGATGTATAGTATACCTCTTGAGGAACCGGTACCATTTGCATGTTATTTGCATTGCCTTCATGCCGTTTCAAAGACGGATAAGTTATTTCATTCATCGTGTCGGCTTCAAGCCGCTTACGAGCCCTATACCTACGCTGTCGTTCTCGGTTTTTCATTCGGCGTATCGTTGCGTCATCAAGGTTACTGTCTTGCATCGTTTGGTAAAGATTATCATCCGTAACGGCGATTTCCATATTATTCGTGTGTTCCATGTCGATCCAAACGCTTAAAGTTGGTAATGAACCAGTAATCAGCTATCGTAAGGTTCAAATCTTCCCCTGAAGCTTTCTAGTCATACAATTCTCCCATTTAATATAGAGCGAATCCACATATTCAAAACTAAGCCATCTGCAACAGGAAATGATACAAATCAAATGACCTATACACAAGAAAAGATATGCAAGATCAAACGGCAAGCTATTAAGACAAGATAGGTACAGCATAGCTTTCGGGCACACCTAAGAGGGAAATGTCTTAAATTGGGACATACCCTGCTTGCAGGAAAATGAAGCCCGTCAGTGCATAAAACATGCGATTTCTTGATAGATAGAGGAGACGGCTTTTCCAGCACATAAAACAGTGAAAGAAATAATAACGTAATATGGCCTTCAGAATGGACTAGAATATCCTATCTACATGACATGGGATTGTCAACAGAATAATTAGGAATTCTTGGAGGCAACTTATTTTATACAACAATATATACCCTGGCATAAAAGTCTATTAAGTTACATAAAAACGCGAAAGAAAAAATAATGATCTCCATCTCCAGTTTAAACTCTCATTTATTTTTTTATTGCTACTCAGCATCCTTTTTTCTTTTCTGCCAACCCAATAAGCATTACTTTCAGTAATGACCAACTAGTCCACAGGCCGTTTCTAATTTATCCAGACAATAAGCATTACTTTCTGATGCTCCAACATAAGTTAAAAAGCAACCAGAAAATACTCAAGGCAGCCCAAAAGCCCAAACACAAAAACCAGCTCGTAACTTTTTACCATCTACCAGATGCACAACCACGAGGATTGTCTACAGCCATCAATGATATGCATAAAGGTCAAAGAAAGCTCTAAACAATAGTAAAGCCACAAGCGAGTTCTCATCAATCAGCATAGTTAAATAGGAGACCTTACTTAGTCTGAAGGGTTGTCAATCCAGAAATCGTTAAGTATTCTGCCATAGAAATGTCAAACTTTGAACACGGATGCATCAAAAAAGGAGAAAAAAAAATTACATTTTGCAACAGAGGTAATTGCTACAAGGAATAGGATTATCAGGGGGTAGCTGACATTCCGCAATGCTCATAAGGGAAACTGATATCGACAAATGACAAAGGACAAAAATGGTAAACCAAATTACACCCATTTGTCCATGCACATGGGAAAGAAATCGGTGATTTGGACTAATGCAGTATGTCCATCCAGCCTAAAGTGGGAATTAAAGGCAAGGTTGAATCATTTTGATGACAAGTAAAATTATGGATTACCCTCATTTAAGATAAGTTCCCAAAAAATACACCCGCCACTGCCTAATCCTACTGAAATTAGACACTAAAAATTGAAAGTAATGAGTTTGTACAAATATAATTCGACAGAAAAGGTAAAATATGCAAGTTCAACATTGTGAGGTTCTATAGCAAGAGCACCAGGTAATGCAGAGCTTTAAATTATACAATTATTACTGAGAAACCCTTTGAATAACATTATAAATTTTCAGAAGGATCCAACAATGTGAATAGACAGAAAGCACACAACATGAGCATGTAAACGCCTATCCATCCTAGATACTAGATAGACTCATATAGAGTTCGATTATTAAGAGGCTATGATCTACAAACATTTGCTAACATAAACATGAACCAAAAGAGTACATGGATATATTAATGTTAGAACTTAGAAGAAAGGAAGTTTTACATGGAACATCTGAAAAAAGAACAAGCTGTCAGCCCAAGAATTTTTTTTGAAGGGAGGTCTACCGTTATCTGTGCAAATTTAAAGATATAGACATGAAGCATATCGTTAAAAGTTTCTGCATTTGGTTATAGGTCAAGGGTTCAAGCCTCCTAACAGTCTTATTGACAAAACGGGCAGATCTCCATACAACATGACTAAATGAACAGCAACTCCCCCGATCCAACACAGGCGGTATGCTTCAGCAATCAACATGGTGAATAAGAGACTGTTCCGCAAACGTACAGGGCAGATTTTCATACAGAGTTACATTTATGAATCCCTAACAAATCATGTTCTTCTTTTTCCCTTGATCAAATGTTGTGCAACTAAATGTACAGTGCGCACCAGTGGGAAACCAGATCAAAAAATTTGTGCCCATGAAAAGCACACAATTATCAGGACTTCATTCATAGTGGAGCTATGATTCTAAGTAAATGCAAACAAAACCATCCACAATTTTAGCACACTCTGACAAAAGACCTTTCCAGGTCATGGATTTTAGCAACATTTGACAACAGAAAGATTCTGTTTTTCTTTAAACAACCCCATACCGGTGAAAATGACCAGGAAAAATCACCAGCAGTGACCAAAATTTAAGAAAAAAATAACAGAATTTGAAGTATTTCGAATATAAAAACAACTGAACCAGCAAATACCTCTCATTCCATTGTTTCGAAGGAGCCAATTCACCCGCGGAAGAAAAAAAATAGAGCTTTCGGCGCTATTCACTGTAGTTTGTGAATTTGAAAGAACCTAGGAGCCTTTGGTCTCTATTGGTTAAATAACCGACGAAGGAAATGGTGTCGGAATCTCGAAGAGGGGTAATGCTGCCGCCGATTACTAAAACTCAGCGTCGAGATGAGAGGAGAAGGGTTCCGATTAGTCGATTACTCCGACAATAAATTTTACCAACAAATTCAAATCATTGTAATTTATTTATTATTTTATTTATTTATGGTCGAGGCGCTGGAAGACAAAAAAAGATCTGAAAATAGGAAAAAGAATGAAAAAAATAATGGTTGAGAAGACAAAACGTGTGCATTACTACATATGTATTCATTACATTTGGTTGTAGCAGAATATGTAGTGAATACAATGAAGAACGTCGGCGTTTTGTCATTCTTCTCGACCACTATCTTTTTTTCGCGCCCTTTTTCTTCATTTTAGATCAAAACAATCATTTCAACCTTTAACCTTTTATTTTTGAGGAAACATTGTAATTTTTATATATTATTATATTATTATTAATATTATTGTTATGACTACTATTTTAGTTTTTTTTTATTTGTAAGACATTGTTGTAAATGTCAAGGAAAAAAATTGAATACCTCCGTGACTCCGTCCGAAAATATAAATGCATTTGGAATTTTTCACAATTATAAATAAAGGGAATATTTTTCACACAAATTTTTATCTTCTGCGCGATTTTTTTTTCCAATTTCGCCTTATTTTTTTTATTTTACGCGTTCATTCGACCAAAGTTTGGTCGAGAATATATTACATTATCCATCTTGAAATATAATCGAATATACGTATTGAGAAATTCACGTTGATTGATTCCACTATATTTTTGGTAGAATGTTTGAAGTTTTCCAAACTCATATATAGTCGAGAGCGTCATTCGGACCAATATTGAGTCCGAATACTCTACATATTCGATTAAATTGGGTCGAGGATAACAACAATATAAGAAAGACCACTATTGATTCTCGATTGAATTTGAGATTTGAGAATATTAAAAGTTTTTTGTACTCAATTTTAGTCGAAATGTCTTTCGACCGGTATTGAGTATGAAAAACATTCAAAATTCGACTAGAATAAAATCAAGATAATGATCGTATTCGACTCAAATTGGGTCGAATGGGCTTCAACATTAATGAATTGACCATAAATTGGCGAGATAGTATACATTTTCCGACTCATTTACGGTCGAAATGACAGCGCGTGTGAAAATCCAAACGAAGCCACACTCTCGCTCTTGGTAAGTGTAAAACAACATTTGTGTGAAAAGATAAATTTTTATAAAATAGGGATTGAGGAAAATGATAAGAAAATTTACAAAATATATAAATAAGACACACTCTTCTTTTTTAGTTGCATAAAGGATGAAAAAAATTTAGACAGACAAAATTACCCCTTATTATAGCAAATAGCGCCTCCGAAATTGATTAAAAGTAGCGCATCTTCTTCTTTCAAATGTATTGTTTTATTTGTTTTTTTTTTTTCAAAACAACCGTAATTTTTGATTTATAACTCCGATCATCGAAATTTTTCACTAAAATTCATATTTTTTACTCTTTAATTTGAGCCAAAATATGATACCCTTCTTCCGATGTAAATTTTGAAAACTGAAAAAATATTTGCATTAACCGGAGCGTTTTTCTTATAAACGACCGTAACTTTTGATTTAGAACGCCGATCATCAAAATTGTTTCACCAAAGTTCATTTTTTTTATCTTCATTTTGAGACCTCATTTGATTCCTTTTCGACGTAGTATTTGAAAGCCGAATTTTATCGCAACAAATACACTAACACAGTAACAGTAACAGTCATCATTAACATTGCGTAATACAACAATGTATCAAAAAATGGTGGATATCGTAATGAAACAATCTATCAAAGCATTATGGAGATGCAACTCCTGGGGAATCAAGAGTTAAAAGCCTAATACTATTGAATATAATCAAAAAGCATATCAGGGGAACTAAAACATTCTTCAAGTTGTTGAAGACCAAAGTAGTATGTTTTACCATCTATAGACCTTTATCCTTCAACCCCGCACCACATCAAACTTCATGAAAGATGTGTGAAGCAGAAAATGCATTAAATGACAGCAGCTCGGCCTCATCAATAGAGAATCTAGGCTCCTCCATTTTTCTAAAGGCAAAAAAACACCAACATTGCCTCACCATTTGAATCAACAACCTTCAATCACCTAGGCCAAAACCACACCACAACAAATAGTGGAATGCAAGGAAAGATTAAAACCAAATAAAGACACAATATGCCTCCAATAACACCTTTTACGAAGAATACATAGCGATATTAACAGTAACACATTTTCATCACAGTAACACAACCATTCCTCTTCAACTTCTCAAAACACTTTTCAGTACTAATAACCACAGAAAACAAATATACATTGCATTTATTATCCATTAATGACTGAAATATCATCATTAGTATGTTTCCCAATGTAAGGGAGGGGGTTTGAAGCACACTACAACCGATTCTTTTTTGAAAAGAAAAAAAAACATTGCAACATTGCATTTTTTTGTATATTTGAACAAAGTTGAAGAAGGCAACAAGATGAAGTCAATAATAGTATTTGAAGTTTTTCAAGCCTGAAACACTTGGTTTTCTGCTCCAAAATCTGATTTTCAGCCTTATTCTTGGCGTATATATGCCTGAAAATCTCACAACACATAATGATATTAATAGTAACACAGTAACACAGTAACGCAATAACACCCCCAAAACTAGTGTATTAGAAAGCTTAATGATATGAACCAAGTGAACACAATCAATCTTCTTTAAGATTTCATAGATGCATCTTTAAACCAACCCTTAAACTGTGGGATCACCAATATTATCAACCACAACAGACTTACCATTATTTGTGTTCTCAATAGAACTATTAGTTTCAACTCCATGGTTATCAAAAGAGTTGACAATGGTAGCTTCAATATCTACCATGGCAGTTTCAATACCTGCCTTCAATTATATATATATATATATATATATATATATATATGTGTGTGTGTGTGTGTGTGTGTGTGTGTGTGTGTGTGTGTGTGTGTGTACAAATAGAAGTGTGAAATGCAAGAAGCTGCAAATTACCTCACCTGTTGCTTGAACAATTTCAAACAAGCTTTATCTCGAATACCAGGCATATCACTTAAAACTCCCAGGTCCATTGCTTCCATATACCTACAAATATTCCAACATCTCGGTGTGATAACAACAAGAAGCATATCTGCGAGAATAGAGCATGGATTTACTTTTACTTCAGTCTTCTTCATGGTCTTTATCATGTACTTGTCATCATTAGTCAAATAAAAAAAGCTTCCAATTTTTCCGAGCGACACAAATTTTATGTTGGTCCCAGTGCAAATCTAGTTGGTGCACCAAAACCAATAGAATCCAACATTTTAAAATGGACCCCACCTGTAAAAACTTTCCACCAATGTATCCTCAAAAGTCTTGACTTGGTGGTCCAAAACTTGCACCTGGACCACCCTAAAATTTCACTCCGAGCGAAGGCAGTTCCTGGAGGGCATCATTACCACATAATGACATCATGTAACTGCTGGATCCACCTTAAATAGTTTCCTCAGAGTCCTGAAAGTATTCGACTACATAATGAGAATGATACAATCAATGATTATGAAGCATACTAATTATGGAAATATGTTCTGTAAAGCAGAAAAGAATATTAATTAGCTAGTAACATAGATTAAGGAGGCTAAGCCCACCCGAAACCCGATACATGCTTTTACGTTAAGAAAAATGTATATAATCCAGTTCAAACCGTTAAGTTGCCTTAATCTAGCACACCCGACATTTCGAATACAGTCCCCTGGCCCACTCGAGTATCAAATTAGTATGATGGGAATGTAATCAAGTTATGCATACAAACCCCCAACAAGAAAAAATGCTGGAAATTCAGAATTTCAAAACAAACCGAAGCTCTGTCAAACAATGAAAAATACTTACTTTAAAAAAGAAAAACCGACGTTCTTCCATACAGAACTTGAACTTAGGGATATACTTTGATACAAAACAGTATTATTCAACTTGTGTGAAGTATGGCAGATGAGAAAGAAGAATACATAAAAGATCAGGCTTTATGTATTCTTTTACATAACATAATGCATTGCCGGCCCCCTAACCAGTTCTGCCTCTTGCGTGTACGAAAGACAACCATCTACAAGCATTCTAGTCTGAATGTGTAGAGTATTCTGGACTCAATATTGGTCAGAATGATGCTCTGACTATGTATGAGTTTGGAAAACCTCAAACATTCTACCTAAAATATGGTCAGAATCAACCAGTGTGGACTCTCAACACGTATATTACACCATATTTCAATATAGATAATGTGTCATATTACACCAAACTTTGGTCGAATGAACGCGTAAAATATAAACAATAAGGGCGAAATTGGAAAAAAAAATTCTGTATGGTAAGATAAAAATTTGTGTGAAAAGATATTCCCTAATTTAAATGGACTTACATTATCAGGACACAAATAAAATAAACTAAATGAACTTACATTTTAGGACGAAGGTAGTACAATGAAAGTTATACTAGTATTAAGTGACTAATATTTTAGTGGGGAGGTGTTTGCAGTATTGCTTATCTGTAATATTTTTTGAAAAAGGGCAAACGTGTCATTTTACAAAAACGAAATATTATATTTGTTTTATTATGGATTTAAGATTTTAAAAAAAAGATTAATGAGAATAATTATGATTAAGGAAATTAATTGTAATTGGGGAAATAAACCTCTCATTAAGGTTGGGAGTTATCATAATCTTTTTTCACGTTTGTTCGAACTCTGAGGTTGAAAGAAAAAGGAAACAAATTGAAGAAAAGATAGAGTCTCCAAAGGATCTTCACCATCATTCAATGGATTTCAGAACCGATCACAGAAACGGAATCACCGGGAGAAGGGCTTCATGGTGGTACAGAAAAGTTAGAGTTTCGAAAGGTAACGGTTTTAGCCCTAGTTTTGGTAATAATCAAATTTGATCAAGTTTGAGGCCTTGTTTGGTTTAATTCGTAGTTCCCGATTGATTATAAAAGTTGATCCTAATTAATTCTTAAATCAATTCTGGATCAAATAGGTTTTTGGTTGAAGAACTAGGAGTGATGCAGTTTTCTTGAAGGTTTTGCCTTGGTTTTGCTTAAATAACAGGTAAGAGAGTTTTCATGTTGAGCAATTATGTTTTTATAATGATTTGGTTGAGTTTTGGGTGTTGTTATGATGATAGAAATCATGCCTAAGTGTTGTTGAAGTATAGTATGTTATGGTATGTTAAGGATGTGTTTTTGTGCTATTTTTGCTGTCAATTTGTTGCTAAACATGTTGGGAATGGGTTGGATTTCGTAAAAGTGCAGAAAAGTGTTATTAGGGTGGTTATGGCCTTTTGTCACGTGCCTAGGGGAGAACAGAATAGGACAGGATGATTCTGAGAGCTTTTAGCGCGCATGGAAGCTTTAGCACGCGCCAAAACAGAAAAGAATGATGTTCAGCCTGCTGCTTCATTTTAGTGTGCGCCAAAGGCCTGTAGGGCACGCCAAACCTATTTTTTTTTCTTTCCATTTTGAGTGTTTTGAGCCCCGAATCTAGTTTTGAATGTTGTTTCTTGATTTAATTGCCATGGTTACGCTTCTGATGCGTGTAGTTCCGACGCTGGATGGATTCTTCCTAAGTGTTGAAGTTCGGGACTGTCGGAAGAGCATGATTGCCTTGTGCTTTGATGGATTACTATCCATCAATGTCTGTGTAAAGTGTCAGGCTTTGTTAATCTCTAGTGGACTAAGTGAGGGAGTAGAAGTGGTAAGTGAGCCTTTCTTTGAAAACACTTAGGTTGCTAGTTACCAATTAATAACATACGTACTTGAGTAGTTAAACGCCTAAACATCATGTTATTCTTGATAAGGCACAAATCTATATCGCGATGTGTGGCGGTTAGTATAAAGCGAATAAGTCTGCTGGCCTTTAAAGCGCACTAGGAGTGGAGGGACTTCGCCGAACGCGTATATTATCGGGGCTAGCCCATGGCTATTAGTGTGATCCATCTATAGGTTGCACCCAGATATTTCGTGGTGAGTAGCATCATGCATAGTGCCCTTGAATACTGATGTACTAAAGATAAGCTAAGTTAGAAACAAGTAGGATCCCATGACATGTTGATGAGAATGAAGTAAACCCTAGAGTTTGAGTCGGTCTCACAAAGATAATATAATAATGTGATCGAACCATTCATTTTGAAACTTAATTGATCAATAGCTTCTACATTTTACTAAGTACTTTTTGTACTTACCTCTATTACATTTTTGTTGTTGTGAGGTGAGAAGATGAACAGGTTGAACAGAAGTTCGAGGAGGACTTTGAGGATGACATTTAATGTTATGCTTGATGATGTTCTATTTCTTTATTTACCTATGTTGTATAAAATCATGATGTTTTCCTTTTCACGGCGAATGTTATATTTCATTTTGAGACTATTTGTAAGATAGGTTGTTGTACTTTTACTTTGAGACATCGTACTTTGCAAGTTACTTCATTGTTGTAAGATAAACCATTTCTATCTTTAGTATGTTTGGTATTCTATTCTAGTAGCATTTATTATTTCACTCGAGTCTTTTTACCTTCCGTTTTGCTTTATTTGATACAACGACGTATATGGTTGCATATAATATTGGATTTATTTAATGTTATACGCGCCGAAAGTTTTTCCGGATAAGGACTCGGTATCCGGAAACGGGGCGTTACATTATATATTTCAAATTCATTTCTTAAGAGAGTATTGAGAGATGGTTCCTACTGTATTTGTGGTCATATGAAGGAGGATCTCAAGCATGCTTTTTTCGATTGTCAGTTTTGTGACTTGATCTCTAAAATTGGTGGAACTAATCTGAAAGCTGAAATAGAGTTTTGTGAAGTGAAACTGAGTTTTGAGAAAAGCTGATAAAACTGAGTTTTAGTGGAAACTGAGTTTTGTTGGAAATTGAGAAAACTGAGTTTGCTGAATACAAGTGAATTCTACATCTGGGCAGTAGATTACAAGTTTGGAAAGTCTTCAATTGATAAGATAACAGTCTTCAATTGATAAGATACACCATTCAAAGAAAGACAAAGAAGTTTTCAATAGTTATGCGCATAATAACAAAGTACTAGGAGTAACATTAAAACTGTGATGAAATATGCTACATCAGAACAAAATTAAAGAAGCTTAAAGGCCAAACTCCAATATCACGAAGTGAAGGAAACAGTTAATTAGAGCTAAAATTTAGGATTAAAATTTAAGAAAAAGATCCGACCAAAGTTATTGCAAGTGTAAACAGAGAAAAAAGATAAATACTAAAAAAGCCTCAATGAATCAGAGATGAAATCTAGGGTTGGATTTGGGGCAATTTGGATAGAAATGATGAAAATACCTCCTCCAAATCGATCCATAATTTGCAACGAAATCCTAACAATTTCTTCAGTTATTTTTTCCTTGAAGGAAATTTTGATAGTAAAATGTGTTATCAACAGCTTGTTTCAAATTATGTTTCCTCAAAATCGCTCGTTTCCGAGTTTTACGGTCAGGGACGGAACCAGGATTTTTTTTTTCAGGTGGGCTAGAAGCCTAGAATCAAAATTTTCGTGACGTTATACTATAGGGCAATTTTTTCAATGTCTACGATTCAGGAGAAAAATCATTTGAATCCCTTAAACGGGAACACCCAAAATCTTGTTGATTGATAGGATGTTGCCAAACCGGAATACATTTCCCAGGAACCCTCTCAAGATTCCGTTCGATGGGGATACTATCACTTTCAACTCTTTGCAACTTAGAAGGAGGTGGGGTTGAAATTGGGGAAGCAATGTCTTCAATAGGAACGGAAGGCGGAAGCGGAGGAGATGGTGCACCTCTTTTTGATATGTGAGACTTTTGAAAGAATGATAAAAGAGTTTTTTCTTTCTTTCGTTGTTGATGTGCCATTATAATTTATACCCTATAAAAATAAACCGATTCAATGTCTCAACTCTTATAATAAAGAGACACCTTCCAACAAAACAATATACAAAAACAGAACAATACAAATCCATAAAAAACCAAACAAATAAATTAATATAAAATCAATATATGCAAATATTGAAATATATATTCATCTCACCTGCACTCCAAGAAGAAAGCTATAGACTTAATTCCACTTCCACGGTTCAGCGGTTCCACTTATCCTCAAACATCTCTGCAACAACACAAAAAGAACACACCTTTATTATTAAACATCAACATCCCACAATCCAAAATCAATGCTACAAAACAACCCATTTATTTTTTTACTTACAAAGGGGAGTTTTTCTATACCCAATTGGTATTGAATTGCAAATGATGAGATGAAGATGAATAGATGATTCAACTCTCAAGTTTGTTTTTGTCTTTTTGCCCAATATATCAAATTCACAATTGAAGACCTAATTTGCGGAAGATTGAAGCTGCCAGCCTGCCCCCGCGTCCTTGGTTCTTTACTTTTTCCAATCATTCTTTTTATTTTTATTTTTTTATTACTCCCTCCGTCCCATAATATAAGGTCTTTTGGCCATTTCGCACAGTTTAAGAAAACATAATAAATAAGTTACTTTTAAGATTTCAATGTAAAATATTGTATTGTTTTTAGGGACTTTGTAATAATATTACGTTGTTTAGTGTGAAAGTGAAAATAATGCATTTAATAGTGTATTGTTTTGTGAGAAGGACTTATATTTTGGGACATCACTAAAAAGCCAAAAAGACTTACATTACGGGACGGAGGGAGTATTTGTTTTGGATTCATAAAGTAGGCGATGGTTTTTTTATTTTTTTTATTCAATAATGTTGTAATATAATTATATAAAAGAGGGGAGAAATTAAATATTAAAAAAAAAAAATTGGGTGGGCTGAGTTAAAATGGGCTGCATACTAGTACAAAAAAAAAAAAAAAAAAAAAAAGTTCTGGGTGGGCTTAGCCCACCCCAGCCACCTTCCAGTTCTGTCCTTGTTTACGGTGTAAAATTGAGAAAAGAGAAAGAATTTGCGAGGAGTTACCTCTTCCAAGCATGGTGGCGCTTAACGCGGTGTTGCCGAGTCAGAAACTTCTCCATCGCCCTATGTATTTCCGTTCTTCCATGCGAGATTCAGCGATTTGGAGATCTAGATAACCCCTTATATAGCTCCGACGGCAGAATAGCTTGAGTTGAAACCATGGGAGGTAGAGGAAGAATACGGGAAAATTAAAAGGGAGAGGGATTTATCTGTAAGAATGAATGAAAATTATATATGAAAGATCCTTTCTCCGGGAAAAAAAAAATATACGGCACGAGCATTAAAAAACATAAGGGCAATAGTAGAAAATATATAATATTCAGGCTTTTGTGACAGAAAATGTCAAAGTGCGGTAAAAATTATATCTATATCAACACTTTTACGTAGTACGGCAAAAAACCCGATACAATGGTCTATATTCTATATTTCTTGTAGTGAAACCATTGTCCAGCTTCTTCAATCTTTCAGCCATGCAAAAACTCGATCTAATATGTTCAATTTTAATTTATATAACTACTATTTCGAAACACATTTTCGATCTCCTCGAACGCTAACAATAAAAGTGACAGTCACGCATGAGGTACCGACAAGTAGACGAATTCATTGGCGGTAACTTTGGTTGATCTGTTTTGGGATAATGACGTGGCTGTTGTGCATGGACACTTCGCAGATTGCAGCGGAGTAAGTTAACCCACAGAAAGGCGTTGATGGCAAATTTTTCATACAGCAAAAGGCTTGGTGGCTGCCATAGTTTAAAGTGGGAATATCAATTTAACTGATGAAAAATGTCGCTCAAAACTATACAGAGGAGATTGCTGCCATTGAGTGGTTCCGGCGACGGTTGACGTAAATTATGGATGAAGGCTACACATGGACGTGGCGGTGATACATGGAAAAGAAGTCACAACCTTTTATATATATAGATCCTTACTCCTGATAACTGACGAAACGTATTTTTATTGTTTTATACACTACAAGAATTGCAAGCTGAATGGACAAACTTTAAAGGGACGACAAAGTCGTCTCTTTAAATATCTTTATTGAGACAACAAAGTTGTCCCTTTGCAAGTTGTCCTACAAAATAAAATATTAACCCCACCGTACAAGCTTGGATTTTCACGTGGACAACACTATTTAAAGGGACTACAATGTCGTCCCAGTAAATATTTTTTCAGAAAATAATATGTTATGTACAAGAAATTATAAAATTTGGATTTGTAGAGACGAAAATTGTCGTCCCTTTAAAGGAAATTAATTTTTCTTTTTAATATAAAACGTTGAGTTAATAAATAAGATTCAGTTTATTATAAAATCCACGTTTAAAGGGACGACATTGTCGTCCTATTAAACTTTTTTTGAGAAAATAATATGTTATGTAGAAGAAATTATAAAATTTGGGTTTGTAGGGACGAAAATTGTCGTCCCTTTAGAGCAAATTAATTTTTTTTAATATAAAACGTTGAGTTAATAAATAAGATTCAGTTTATTATAAAATTCACGTTTAAAGGGACGACATTGTCGTCCCGTTAAACATTTTTTAGAAAATAATATGTTATGTACAAGAAATTATAAAATTTGGGTTTGTAGGGACGACAATTGTCGTCCCTTTAAAATAAATTAATTTTTTTAAATATAAAACGTTGTGTTAATAAATAAGATTCAGTTTTTTTTTATAAAATTCTAATATACATATTCTAATAAACATTGCGTTAAAATATAAAATTCATTATTTTTAATAAAAATTCCTTTATCGAACGATAATAAAGGTGATTCTGATAATACTTTCTACTATAGATTGACAGTTCGTTATCGAGGGATTGATTTGAATCTCGGGGTTCGTTAATGAGCGATTGATCTCAATCTTGAGATCCGACATCGATTAAGCTATTTCAATCCTGAGATCCGTTATCGAGCGAAGGAGTTAAGAGTCGGGGATCGTTATTAAGAGATCGATTTGAATCTCGGGGTTCGTTATCGAGTGAATGAGTTAGATCGTTATCGATCATTGTGATAGTACTATCTACTATATCTCGATCGATCGTTATCGAGCGAAGTAGTTAAGAGTCGGGGATCGTTATTAAGAGATCGATTTGAATCTCGGGGTTCATTATCGAGCGAATGAGTTACATCGTTATCGATCATTGTGATAGTACTATCTACTATGTCTCGAAGGATCGTTATCGAGAGAATGAGTTAGATCATTATCGGTAAGGAGAGATCGATTTTAATCTCAGGGTTCGTTATCGAGCGAATGAGTTACATCGTTATCGATCTTTGTGATAGTACTATCTACTATGTCTCGATGGATCGTTATCGAGCGAAGGAGTTATATAAGAGTCGGGGATCGTTATTAAGAGATCGATTTGAATCTCGGGGTTCGTTATCGAGCGAATGAGTTATATCGTTATCGATCATTATGATAGTACTATCTACTATGTCTCGATCGATCGTTATCGAGCGAAGGAGTTAAGAGTCGGGCATCGTTATTAAGAGATCGATTTGAATCTCGGGGTTCATTATCGAGCGAATGAGTTAGATCGTTATCGATCATTATGATAGTACTATCTACTATGTCTCGATCGATCGTAATCGAGCAAAGGAGTTAAGAGTCAGGGATCGTTATTATGAGATCGATTTGAATCTCGGGGTTCGTTATTGAGCGAATGAGTTACATCGTTATTGATCATTGTGATAGTACTATCTACTATGTCTCGATGGATCGTTATTGAGCGAAGGAGTTAGATCGTTATCGGTAAGGAGAGATCGATTTTAATCTCAGGGTTCGTTATTGGGGGAATGAGTTACATCGTTATCGATCATTATGATAGTACTATCTACTATGTCTTGATGGATCGTTATCGAGCGAAGGAGTTAAGAGTCAGGGATCGTTATAAAGAGATCGATTTGAATCTCAGGGTTCGTTATCGAGCGAATGAGTTAGATCGTTATCGATCATTGTGATAGTACTATCTACTATGTCTCGATGGATCGTTATCGGCGGGCGATTAAGAGTCGGGATCATTATTAAGAGATCGATTTGAATATCGGGGTTCGTTATCGTGAGAATGAGTTAGATCGTTATCGATCATTGTGATAGTACTGTCTACTATAGCTCGATCGATCATTATCGAGCGAATGAGTTAACAGTCGTGGTTCGTTATCGAGCGATCGATTTGAATCTTGGGGTTCGTTATCGAGCAATCGATTTGAATCTAAGGGTTCGTTATCGAGTGAATGAGTTAGATCGTTATCGTTATCGATCATTGTGATAGTAGTAACTACTATGGCTCGATCGATTGTTATCGAGTGAATGAGTTAGGTCGTTATCGGTAAGGAGAGATCGATTTTAATCTCAGGGTCGTTATCAAGCGAATGAGTTACATCGTTATCGATCATTGTGATAGTACTATATACTATGTCTCGATGGATCGTTATCTAGCGAAGGAGTTAAGAGTCGGAGATCGTTATTAAGAGATCGATTTGAATCTCAGGGTTCGTTATCGAGTGAATGAGTTAGATCGTTATCGATAATTGTGATAGTACTATCTACTATACTCAATGGATCGTTATCGAGTGAAGGAGTTAAGAGTCGGGGATCATTATTAAAAGATCGATTTGAATCTTGGGGTTCGTTATCGAGCGATTAGTTAGATCGTTATCGATCATTGTGATTGTACTATCTACTATGTCGGATGGATCGTTATCGAGCGAAGGAGTTAAGAGTCGGGGATCGTTATTAAGAGATCGATTTGAATCTCGGGGTTCGTTATCGAGTGAATGAGTTAGATCGTTATCGATCATTGTGATAGTACTATCTACTATGACTCAATCGGTCGTTATCGAGCGAATGAGTTAATAGTCATGGTTCGTTATTGAGTGATCGATTTGAATCTCAGGGTTCGTTATCGAGCAATCGATTTGAATCTAAGGGTTCGTTATCGAGCGAATGAGTTAGATCGTTATCATTATCGATCATTGTGATAGTAGTATCTACTATGGCTCGATCGATCGTTATCGAGCGAATGAATTAGATCGTTATCGGTAAGGAGAGATCGATTTTAATCTCGGGGTTCGTTATCAAGCGAATGAGTTACATCATTATCGATCATTGTGATAGTACTATCTATTATGTTTCGATGGATCGTTATCGAGCGAAGGAGTTAAGAGTCGGGGATCGTTATTAAGAGATCGATTTGAATCTCAGGGTTCGTTATCGAGCGAATAAGTTAGATCGTTATCGATCATCGTGATAGTACTATCTACTATGCTCGATGGATCGTTATCTAGCGAAGGAGTTAAGAGTCGGGGATCGTTATTAAGAGATCAATTTGAATCTCAGGGTTCGTTATCGAGCGAATGAGTTAGATCATTATCGATCATTGTGATTGTATAATCTACTATGTCTCGATGGATCGTTATCGAGTGAAGGAGTAAAGAGTTGGGGATCGATATTAAGAGATCGATTTGAATCTCAGGGTTCGTTATCGAGCGAATGAGTTAGATCGTTATCGATCATTGTGATAGTACTATCTAATATGGCTCGATCGATCGTTATTGAGCGAATGAGTTAACAGTCGTGGTTCGTTATCGAGCGATCGATTTGAATCTCGGGGTTCGTTATCGAGCAATCGATTTGAATCTTTGGGTTCGTTATCGAGCGAATGAGTTAGAACGTTATCATTATCGATCATTGTGATAGTAGTATCTACTATGGCTCGATCGATCGATATCGAGTGAATGAGTTAAGAGTCGGGGTTCATTATTGCACGATCGATTTGAATTTTGGGGTTCGTATCTAAGGGTTTGTTATCGAGCGAATGAGTTAGATCGTTATCCTTATCGAAAAAAATAGTGTTATATATATATTATGAACGAAAATATTGTTCTATATATAATATTTAGGTTTTTAATCAAAAAAATGTAATATTAGAGTTCATAAAATTATTTTTTTATAAAAGTTTATTTAAAGGGACGATATTGTCGTCCCTTTAAACAAAAGTCAAAATTTTTATGAAATTTTGGAGGGGAAAATTTGGCCGCCAAAACTTTTTTTGGGTTGAAAGGGACGACGTTGTCGTCCCTTTAGACGACATTGTCGTTCCTTTAAACAAAAAGTCAAAATTTGTATGAAATTTTGGAGGGAAAAATTTGGCCGCCAAAACTTTTTTGGGTTTAAAGGGACGACTTTGTCGTCCCTTTAAATAAGACCCTGATTATATAATCGAGCAGCCTCATTTTCCCCCTCTTTCTTCTATTCTTTCTTCTTCTCCGTTATTCCTCCAATATTTCCGGCGATTCCACCAAATTTACGGCGATTGTTTACAATATTTAACAACAAATCACCTCTAATCTCATCCATAAACTTAGGTAAACCAAATTTCATCTTATTTTCGTCAAATATTTCCAAATTTTTCCTCTCATTCTGTCTCTTTCTTCTACCTTGGCATAGCTCCAGCGATTTGGGCGAATTTGGGGTGATTTCCGGCGATTCTTCACCATTTTGAATGAAAAACATGTCTAATTTAATCCCAATCAAAGGTGAATCATCTTTTCTTATTATTTTCGTCAATTTCTTCCATTATTTTTTTTTCCGATTTTTGTAATGCTTGATAGTTTTAGTATGCTTAGTAATGAGTTCTTAATAGTTGATAGTTGTAGTATTCTTGTGTTATGTTAAAGTTATTGTGTTAAAGTTGAAGTTATCATGTTGTGGGTTAAGGTTTCAAATGGGCTCGATTCGGTTCATCCCAATGGGTTCGAGTCGGTTTATAGGAAGGTTCAATTCGGTTTCAAATTTGCCATTTTTGCTTTTTGGTTATAATGGTAGGGTTCGATTCGGTTTATTGGAGGGTTCGGTTCAGTGTTATAATGGTAGGGTTCGATTCGGTTATATGGGAGGGTTCGACAATTAGGTTTGATAGTTGTAGTATGATTAGTAATGAGTTATTGATTTGTTTATTTTGGTTTATATTTTCAATTTTCGTTTGAGTTAGTAGTTAAAATTGGTGTGTGTGCGTGTGTATAAATGCAATGTAGTTAAAACTATAGTGAGGATGTGTGCCATTTGTGTACATGGTTGGGTTCGGTTTATGGGGGGGTTCGATTCGGTTAGATGACAGTAGTAACAAGTTACATGTTCAAACCGAGATTGTGTTGTGCCATTTTTGTAGATTAAGTGTTGTGCATTTTTGTGTGGAAAATAAGCTAGTCTATGATTAGATGGTACATAAATGATCTTTAATAAGTTGATCATAGTAGTGTATGGATTTGGATCTTTGAGAAGTTGAAGATAGTTGCGTTGTGCCATTTTTATGTAAACACATGTTTTGTGACTTTTTTGTATAGAGTTGATGCTAGTAGTGTATGAGTATGGTGTAGTTTGGATTTGGATTTGGATTTGGATTTGGATTTGGACTTGGATTGAGTTGTGCCATTTTCTAATGCATGGAAAAACTTGTGTGTTGTGCCATTTTTTGAATGAGTTGAATGTTATTCTAGTTAAACGAGGTGAATGAAACGAGCGTGAAAGTGTATTAGTTTTCATTATGCTAGTGGTAAAAAAAACTATAAGTATGAAACTTTCTTAGCTTTTACTTAGTACTTTTTAACTTTGAAGTAGACTTACTTAGTAATTTTGAAGTTGACTTGCTCAGACTAGCCATTATCTACGTAAAAAAGTCTGATGTCCCCCTCACTTTGAAAACTTGGAGTCTATCGACCTGATATCCGATCGTTCCATTCATGCTTTCAATTAGATTTCATTGCTCTGATGACATTTATTTAGAGAGGACTATTTTTCGTGAATGTCGATGATGCTTTCGAGCAGAAGAATGAGATTGCCAAAGCTGTTGAGGATGAACTTGAGAAGGTAATTAATTCTTCAATCGATACCGCATAATAAAGTGTTAACTGTTTACTCTTATTAAGCCTTATCTTTCTTGAATACATGGTTCGTGCATTGGAAGTTGATTTTAAGATTTTTGTTGGAATAAGGCAAGTCATTGTTTTGTACAAAATGACACTTTTTTAGGGACTAATCAATAGAATTCTCTATTCAGCAACTAGCTTGGCCTAATTGTGATGTTTTCATTCTGCAGCGGGTACTTGTGAATATTCTTGGTCTTCTTCTTGTTTCTAAATATAAATGGTGAGATCCTTTATATATTTACATTGTATGTAATCAGGGATGGAACCAGGAATTTTCGGTCGGATGGGCTAATGGAATATATCTGTATGATCGGGTGGGCTGGATTAAATAATTAACCGTGTTGGATTGGATTATATAAGAGTTT
The DNA here is from genome assembly GCA_026214975.1 of Gentiana macrophylla. Lineage (NCBI taxonomy): Eukaryota > Viridiplantae > Streptophyta > Magnoliopsida > Gentianales > Gentianaceae > Gentiana > Gentiana macrophylla. Next base: position 107,062,304 of record CM047806.1, read on the forward strand.
TAATGTATCGAAAATAAAAATCGGGTGGGCTGCGCCCACCCTAGCCAGGGCCTGGGTACGTCCTTGTATGTAATTATGTATAAGCATCAACACACTTACTATGTTCTTGGTAAATATTGTATTTAACCATTTTTTTGCAAGTTGGGATACTTACTTTTGATAGCTTCTTTACCTCTCTTTGTAAGTCCGCCTCTAGTTTGTCTCGAATTCAGGTTATTGTTTACATTAATTTTGAGTTGTTCGTCAATCTCAATGTTGTTTATGCTTGCTTTCCCGATTGTTTTTTATATGACTATTGGAACAAGTACCTTAATTTCAAATAAGTATGGAAGGCAATGCAAAAACAATAAAAATATTTAATTTATTTTTATTTTTATTTATTTAAAGGGACGACATGTCATCCCAAAAGATCCGTTTTCAATTTTTATTTTTTTTTGGTTTTGTGGGACGCCATTTAAAATTTTTTATTTAAAGGGACGACATGTCGTCCCAAAAGATGCGTTTTCAAATATTATTTTTTTGGTTTTTTGGGACGACATTTATTTATTTTTATTTAAAGAGACGACATGTCGTCCCAAAATATGCGTTTTCAAATTTTTGGACATGTCGTCCCAAAAGATAATTTCCTGAAAAAATTGTATAAAATAATTTTATTTATATTAAATTAATTAAATATTTATTTTTAAAATATTAAAATAATATTGAATTAAAGGGACGACATTGTCGTCCCTTTAAATATGAGCCACGTCAGCACGACTTTCCATGTCAGCTTCATTGAAAATTATTGAAAGAGTCAGTGCCACGTCAGCAAATGTTTAAAGGGACGACATTGTCGTCCCTTTAAAGGTGCCCGTTCTTTAAAGAGACGAAGCAGAAGGGACGACATGTGATTTAAAGGGACGACATTTTGTCGTCCCTTTAAACCAGTTTTCTTGTACTGTGATTACCGATCTTAATTAAACTCTAATATTAAATATCAATTTTCTGTTGTAACTCCCGTCGATAATTAAAAGAATAAAACAGGTGTCTTAAAACAATAACGTATGCTTAAAACTTAAGTTATATATATAATAAGAATTTAACTAATTAAGCTGGTGTCTTATGTTAAACAAAAATAACATATATTCAAAACGTTCGCATATAAACTTCAATATTTGTGTCATGCAAGGTATACGTAATTAAAGGTGGAACACACATGGAATTTGATTTTTTTTAAAAGTTACAATATATGTGAAGGTCGTTTAGAACAAAAGAACTATATGTTAATTTGGTTACGGAAAATACTTTATACAACACTTATTTGAAAATACATAATTAATATATTTAAGGCCCAACTAAATATTATTTAAAGAAATTAAGTATATAGTAAAAAGTGTTTTAAAAGACTACGTCGACGTTTAATTTATGCGTGTAAAAGTGTATATTTGATTTCATGATAATAAATTAATTTGGTGACCGGTATTAAAGGTCTTAAAAAATCTCGGGTATACCCAGCTCAAAAATCGGGGTGTTACAAGATACAGCTTTGATTTTGTTGGTATCATTACCAGCTTCTTATGAGAACTTTGTGCAATACTTCATAGTTGGGAAGGATACAATTGCATTGGAAGATGTAAGGCCAGCTTTATATGCCGTGAGGAGTCGTGACATAAGGCACCAGGGCACTGATCCGGCTGTTGGACTAGTAGTCAACAGCAGTGGTGGAAAAAGGCACGGGCAGCAGTCTGAGAAGAAGAAGAAATCCAAGAAGACAGGGTCCTAAATCCACAGATGTTTACAATTACTGTAAGGAGTAGGGACATTGGAAGTCCAACTGTCCAAAGAAAAAAAGCGATGAGAGAAAAGATTCTGAGCAATTGCTATAGCGGTGAGTTTGATCGAGAGAGGGACATGGTTCTAGTAGCAGGAGAGTCAGCACATCATGCTGATGTGTGGATTCTAGACTCTGGAGCATCTTATCATATTTGTCCACACAGAGCATGGTTCTTAAGTTATCAACAGATAGATGGTGGTCATATAGTTATGGCAAACAACAAGGTCTGCAAGATTGATGGGATTGGATCAGTTCAGTTGATGACAGAGGATGGTAAATTCTGTACATTGAGTGAAGTTAGACATGTTCCACAGATGACCAATAACTTGGTATCTCTCGATCTTTTTTAGGCAATGAGGGGATTCGGTTTTAAGGAAGGTGGAAAGCGAGTGTCTACAAAACTCGATTTAGATTCTCAAAGAGTCAAAAGAGGAACCTTGTATATTTTGCATGGATCAGTTGTGTCTGGGTCTGCTGCTGTAGTATCTGCAGAAGTTCATCGATCATAATCGACAAAACTAATGGCATATGAGACTGGTCACATGAGTGAAAATAGGATGCGGAGTTCTTTCTCGAAAAGACCTTCTTGGGGATGTAAGGTCAAGAATGGGACTTTTATGAACATTGTGTGTTTGGGAAGCTTCATAGGGGCAAGTTCTCAAAAGGGATACAAAGCACAAAGTCATCACTTGATTACATTCATTCTGATTGTTGGGGCCCATCAAAGGTGGAGCCATTGGGTGGTCACAGATATTTTGTGTCATTCATACATGACTATTCAAGAAAGACTTGGGTGGTGATGATGAAACACAAAAGTGAGGCATTCAAGAGCTTCATGCCATGGAAGGCTCTAGTTGAAAATCAGTTGGGGAAGAAGATCAAGAGGCTTCGCATAGATAATGGTCTGGAATTCTGCTGGAATGAGCTTGATGAGTTGTGCAGAAATGAGGGTATTGCTAGACATCATACAGCCAGGAATAAACCTTAGCAAAATGGTGTAGCTGAAAGAATGAATCAAACTCTTCTGGAGAGAGCAAGATGCATGCTCTCTCATGCTGGTTAGTCAAGAACATTTTGGGCAGAAGCTGTAAGCACAGCTTGTTACTTAATCAACATGAGTCCTCACACAAGGATCAATTTCAAGACACCAGTTGAAATGTGGTCAGGAAAGCTTGCTGATTACTCAGTTCTAAGGGTATTTGGAAGCACAGTTTACTATCATTTCAGTGAAGGGAAACTGGACCAAAGGGCCAAGAAAGGAGTGTTTGTACGGTATGGTGATGGAGTGAAAGGTTATAAAATCTGGTCATCAGCAGAGAACAGAGTTATTCTCAGTAAAGATGTTGTTTTCGATGAGATTTCTATGATCAGCTCATCAGTGGGAAGGATATCTCAAATCAAAACCAATCTTGGCCGAAAAGCGACAATAAGGTGTAGCTTCAGGTGGAGTCAGCTGAGATGCAACACTCAACTGAACAAAGTCAATTTTCATCTGATCTAGTTACTGAACTAGAATTGAATCCAAGCCAGTCAGCTGAACAGGGGTCAGTTGAGCGTCAAACTGATATTGGTCAGCAACGTATAGCTGTCAACAGAGCTAGAAATCAAATGTTGGGATACCTCCCAGAAGGCGTGGGTTTGAATATTTGGCTGGATATGCACTTCAAGTTGTAGAAGAGATGGATGGTTTTGAACCTTCTACTTACAGGGAAGCAGTGACATGTTCCGAGTCATCTCAATGGCTTGCTGCCATGGGAGTTGAAATGTAGTCATTACTGAAGAATTAGACTTGGGATCTTGTTAAACATCCAGCTGACAGGAGAGTGACATGCAAATGGATCTTCAAGAAAAAGAAAGGATTGACTGAGGCAGTAGGAGTCAAGTATAAGTGTTGGGACAGATTTCCCACACTCTTGAATGCCTAAAGAAATAAAGTTGCGCCTTTACTACCACCTATTGGTTTTAGTACAACGGTAAGCGCTTGATCTTTAACATGGTATCGGAGCCAGAGGTCACGAGATCGAACCCTGGTTGGAACATTATTTTAAAAAAAATTGTGCAAATGTTGGGACAGATTGCCCACACTTGAGGGGGGGTGTTGGGACAAATTGACCACACTCTTGAATGAAAAATTAAGCAAGTGTTGACCAGATTGCCAACACTTGAGGGGGGGTGTTGGGACAGATTGCCCACACTCTTGAATGCCTAAAGAAATAAAGTTGCGCCTTTACTACCACCAATTGGTTTTAGTACAACAGTAAGTGCTTGATCTTTAACAATAAGGCACGTTTGGTTGCTAGAGGGTTCAGTCAGAAAGAAGGGGTGGACTTTGATGAGATATTCTCACCAGTAGTCAGACATACTTCAATCAGAGTGTTATTAGAAATGGTGGCACATCAAGACCTTAAACTTGAGCAGTTAGATGTGAAGACAACTTTTCTACATGGTGAGGTAGACAAAGACATATACATGACCCAGCTCGAGGGATTTCAAGTTCTTGGTAAAGAAGCATTTGTTTGTAAGCTGAAAAAGTCCTCGTATGGATTGAAGCAGGTTCTTAGACAGTGGCATAAAAGGTTTGACAGTTACATGATCCAACTGGGTTATAGCCGAAGTCCTTATGATTTTTGTGTGTACAATAGTCAGCTGGAAGATGGATCATACATCTATCTTATTCTATATATGGATGATAAGCTGATAGCTGCAAGAAAGAAGTCTGATATTCAGAATCTGAAAGACCTTCTTAGTGCTGAATTTGAAATTAAAGATTTGGGTGTAGCCAAGAAAATCTTGAGGATGGAGATCTGGAGTGATAGAAGTCAGAAGAAACTGTTTTTATCTCAGCAGGGTTATATACAGAAGATTTTGGCCAAGTTTGGTATGTTAGCTGCAAAGCCAATAGATGCTCCTATGGAATCAAATGTTCATTTGTCAGTTTACGCTTCGCAGTCCGCTGAGGAGAAGGAATATATGTCAAAAGTTCCATATGCTAGTGCAGTTGGCAGTCTGATGCATGCCATGGTGTGCACTAGGCCTGATCTGGCTCAGGCAGTCAGTGTTGTCAGCAGGTTTATGGCTCAACCTGGAAAGGAACACTGGAAAGCTGTGAAAAGAATGTTCACGTACCTTAGAGTTACATCAGATGTTGGTCTCATTTATGGAGGTGATACTCAGAGTTTGGTCACAGGATACTGCGATGCTGATTATGCATATGATGTGGACAGTAGAAAATCAATGACTGGTTATGTTTTCACATTGGGGAATTCAGTTGTCAGGTAGAAAGCAACTTTGCAAGAAATAGTAGCTTTATCAACAACTGAGGCAGAGTATATGGCTCTTACTGAAGCAGCCAATGAAGCAATCTGGTTGAAGGGTTTAGTCAGTGATTTGGGGCTACATCAGGATCAAGCTGAGATTTATTGTGATAGTTTGAGTGCAAATTGTCTAGCTAAGGGTCAGTTCATCATGAGAGAACCAAGCATATTGATGTGAAATATCATTTTCTGAGAAATGAGAAGAAGTTTGTAGTGAAGAAGATCAGCACCAAGGAAAATCCTGCTGATATGCTTACTAAACCAGTTCAACAAAGCAAGTTTCAGTTATGTCTGGACTTGCTTAACATTCAAAGCTTATAATCAGTTTTCTGGAAGCTCAGTTGAGGGCATGTCAGTTGAGTGGATTCTGTGGAAAAGTCTGGTACAAGTACATCTTGGCATTGACAAATGTATCTGGTACAAGTACATCTGAATTATGCAATCTGGTGACGTTGAATTAGAGTTCAAGTCAAGGTGGAGATTTGTCAGTTTTGTGACTTGATCTCTAAAATTGGTGGAACTAATCTGAAAGCTGAAACTGAGTTTTGTGAAGTGAAACTGAGTTTTGGGAAAAGCTTAGAAAACTGAGTTTTGGTGGAAACTGAGAAAACTGAGTTTGCTGAATACAAGTGAGTTCTACATCCAGGCGATGAATTACAAGTTTGGAAAGTCAGTTTGAAGCTGAGTTTCGTCTGGTGGATAACAGCTGGATCTGGGGTCCACACCTGGGGTATTTATGACAATTCTGACAAAGATCTTATGGCGGTTAGGGTTAGGGATTTTTGCCGATAAATACCAATGTTGTGATCAATGCAATGTGTGTCTTTCAAGAGTGTGTTTTTCAAGAGTGTGAAAATTCTTGTAACTTCAGTGCATAATAAAATATCTCCTTTTCTGCTCGTGGATTAATTAGTCGGCATAACGTTGGATACCACGTTAAATCACCGTGTTCTCTTTGTTTCCGTGTTTTATCAATTTCCGCCTTATTTTTGTTAGATTGAATCTGTTTTATCTTTTTTAAAATGCAAGTTTCTCGTCTATGTTTTAACATCGATAACTTGGGATTCCCTACCCCTCGTGATGTTATTGATGCTTGCAATGCCGGTTTGGCATAGTAAGAAAAGTTTACCTTTCAAAAAATATATGATTCTGTGCAACAAAAAAAAATATGATTCTGGGGAGTAAATTTTTTTTTTTTTTTTTTTTTTCAATTTTATTATCTATTAAGAAAACTACTTTATTTATCACATCCACTTTATTCCACGCAAAAAATCGATGCAATCCATACGAAAAATTCATTCTTGGTAAAATCTTTTTACATCTGTTGTTTGGACAATTGTAATCTTCTGTCTTTTTTTATATATGAATGCAGGGTCGGTCCTGGAATTTTTTGGTCCATGGCAACTTCTCCGAAAGGGCATTTTAGATAGAATTTTTCCTTTTAAAATATACTTATAAAATATTATTTCAACATCACATTTCTAAAATTTATAGATATAAAATTCAAATTCATTGATTATAGATAATTTTTCATATATTGTTATCGTTTGCATTTGGGTTGCCGTAACAAAACGGGGTTCGCGGTGCCCAAGCTAAACACCCAAGTTGAACGGATGCACATATGAAATTCGAATTGATGCATCTGAGTTTTTATAAATTTTGTCCTATAATTTAAGCCTTTATCAATCAAGTTATTTTTTTAGACATTATATATATATATATATATATATATATATATATATATATATATATATATATATATATATATATATATATATATATATATATATATATATATATATTTTTTTTTTTTTTTTTTTTTTTTCTTTTTAAAGCCCCTGGTATTATCAATCAAGTTATTTTTTAGACATTATATTTTTTTTTGTTTAAAGCCCTCAGTATTCGGAACCCACTGGTCCGACTAATCCGGATTTCGGCCCGTGTTGTGCCTGCAGAGTCTGACTCTTACTCAGGGGTAAGGCATGGCCAAGAGCTCTTTCAACATGGCGCCTCAGAGGAGAATCGAATTGGTGACCTCCCTAGGTATTCTCAAGTCACTTACCACTTGAGCCAAGCTACTTGGTTAATTCATAGGCCTATAATTGGACCCTTTATATTTTTTTTTGAGAAAAATTGGACCCTTTATATTAATAGGCCTATAATTATCAATTCATGTTATATTTTTAATATTTGGTTGGTTGAAATTGAAACTACACTAGTTTTTTTAAGCAAAACTAGCAATTGCGGGCCCGCGGTGACGGCGGCCTTCGGCGCCCCCCTGGCCTGCTTAATGGGTGGGCCAGCCAATTTAACTTTATATTTTTTTACTTGCATTTTTGTAATATATATTATATTTGATGCAGTCAAAAATTAAATTTATTTACTGAATAAATTATGGGAAAATATATGCGATGATACAGAGTATCATCTATGTGATCTATCTAGACTTCTTTTTGGCTTGCTTTAGTGTTAAATTATATTTTTTGTGCCTTTTGTTGTGTCTTTGAGCTTTCCGACCAGTTAAAATGGTCTGAAGACGGAAGCGAGTTTTCATGTGACACCCTTCCAAATTCTTCGTTAATAAACAATTGGAAAGTTTATGTATGTTGCAAAGTGTATAAACTAAGTGTACACTTGCCATCAACAATTATAGAGGTTTTTATAGTGAGAGAATCCATGATCATCAAGTTTGTAATGGATTGATGCCACTGATAAAATATTTACAGAGAATAAAAGCTCAAAGTGACGGTTTTTCTTACTTCATTCGGAAGCCTTTTAAACAGGCAAGAAAAAGAATTGAAATCCCTGAAAATAACACCATGTCTAACATTATCTGGCTAAAATACAATTTTGGTCCTCTAACTAGACACGTCTTTCGATTTTGGTCCTGGTTTTTTTCCGGCGATAATTTTAGTCCTGTAAGTGGTCTTTTTTTTTGCAAAAATAGTCCTGAACGCCGGAAAGACCACTTACAGGACTAAAATTGGTCTTTTCCGGCGACAAATTTAGTCCTATAAGTGGTCTTTCTGGTGACAATTTTAGTCCTGTAAGTGGTCTTTCGGTGTTCAGGACTAATTTTGCAAAAAAAGACCACTTACAGGACTAAAATTGTCGCTGGAGAAAAACCTGGACCAAAATCAAAAAACGTGTCTAGTTAGAGGACCAAAATTGTTATTTAGCCAACATTATCTCCGTAACACAACTGCACCCAAAAACTAGGCCAATAAGCCACTAATCTATTGACCAAGTCAAAAGCGAAATGTAACACCACTGAAAATTTAAAAGGTATAATTGTAAAACGAGAATTATTTATTTATTTTGCTATTTTATATTAATCTAAAAGAAATAATTAAAGGAAAAAAAATTAATTTTATGTATTAAAATATTGTTACCGAATAATAATACCCTCCTCTGGAGATTTTCTACCCGACGGCGGGGATACCCTTCTTCTTTGAAGATTTTCCGGCATCTCTCTAGTGGCTATGGAGGATGATGCCTTGGATGGGCGGTTCCAATCTCTCTAAGCTCTTTGAGCAGGAAGAAGCGGCGGGGAAGTTGTCACGGTGGGAGCGACGGCTGCGGAGGGATGTCCGGGCTCGAAGCCTACTCGGCTAGAGTTTGTCGCCGTGAGATGTGGATGTGCATGGTCCTCGTGATGCGCTCCGGCTGTCTTGGGGGTGTGAATTCACCGTCACCCGCCTTGCCCGAAACGTGTTTCAGTTCATCTTCACCAGCGAGGCCGACATGCTTAGGTTTGTGGAAGAGGGGCCTTGGTGTTATGACAATTTTCTCCTTGTCACCAAGCCATGGAATGATCAATGGGCACAGCTAGAAGGATTTTTTGGACGGGCTTCCTTTTGGGTGCATGCCGTCGGCTTGGCCATGCACCAGTGTGATGGGGCGTCTAATTGCGACAATGTTGGGGAGTGAGACCTGTCAATTACGGGAGGATATTTCGTCTGGGTGGTGGTTCTTCCATTTACAGGTCAGTGTGGACCTTGGGCTGCCGGCGTCGGATAGTGCGGCTGGTAGTGGATGGCGTCTCGGCTACGGTCCGGCTGCAATATGAGAGGTTCCCACACATGTGTTTCTCGTGTGGTATGGTGGATCATACACAACGCTCTTGTCGTAAAGTTACGAGGGAGCTGACGGCGATTGAACGCAAGGAGCAGCCATATGGCCTTGGTTGGGCACCTCACGCAGGTCCAATCTTTTGGAAGTGATTGATGTGGCGGAGACGGATCAGAACATCGGGCATGAAGCTTTGGGGGGTGGCCCTCCTGGTTCTTGGGCTGTTGTTCCTTTTGCAGGGAGCTCGGGTGGTGCAGGTCACTTGCCGTAGGAGGGGGCGGTTGATGAGATGATAGTGGACGTGCTAGGGCCGGAGACAGAGATTGCTGATGCGGCTTCCTCAAACCCGAGTTATCAGGTTGCTGATGGGTTTGTTTTGCCGAGGGAGAAGGGGTTTCTTGCGGTTAATGGTTTGGGTTGCCGAACGCGCTTTTCGGCTATTAAGCGCCTTGCTCGACAGAGTGGCTCGTTATCTCTGGTTTTGTTTCAGCATGCAGGGGAGAAGAGGAAGGCTGTTGACTGTGTTGATGAGGAGGTTCATGTCAAGAAGAGCTGTAGTTCACCTTTTCCGGCGGAGTCTGCGATGCAGACCCGCCAAGGGCAATGAGTATCTTATGTTGGAACTGCCGGGGTTTGGGCTAGTCTCAGGCAGTTAGTGCACTTACGGCTCTTGTACGTTCTTTTATGCCTTCTTTACTTTTTTTGTCTGAGACTAAACATTCTGCTAGTAGATTTGAGTTTGTTCAGTATTCGTTGGGTTTTCGCAATGCGCTTGTTGTAGGTAGTTCTGGGTCAAGTGGCGGGTTAGCTTTGTTGTGGAATTCGGACACTGATCTTAATATTTCGACTTATGGTCATGGACACATTGATGCTCTCATTCATAGTGCTGATACTCCGGTCTGGCGTTTTACGGGGTTTTATGGTAATCCGATCCCCGAGGAGAGGAGCCATTCTTGGAATCTCTTGAGACGGTTGAGTGATTCTTTTTCCCTTCCGTGGGTGGTTGCGGGGGACTTTAATGAGGTCCTTTTCCAGTCAGAGCAGGATGGCTTGCGGTTGCGACTTATCTCTCAGATGGTTGCTTTTCAGAATGCCATTTCTGATTGTGGTCTCGTGGACTTGGGGTTCTTTGAGGCCCCCTTTACCTGGTGCAATAGACAAGATGTGGGGCCCACGTGGGTCCGGTTAGACCGGGGTGTGGGAAATATAGAGTGGCGGAGGCTATTCCCGACTCATCAGGTCTATCACCTTTCTAGCTCTAGATCAGATCATGCCCCGATTCTTATTTCGCTGACTAATCCTTTTTCTCGGGGAAAGGTGAAGTGGTTTTCTGTTCCTCGCTAAGATCCGTTCTAGATTAGGGATGGTGACTTTGAGCAGCGTGTCCAGGAGGGGTGGCAGCATGCCGGGACAGTTGGGACATTCCTCTTTCGGCGTATCTCCATTCTTGGTGTGGATTTGAAAAAATGGAGCAGGTCCATCAGCCGGAAGGAGGAGAAGCTCCGGGTTTTCTGTGAGTCAGGTAGTTATACTTGGGATGAGGAGAAAGCTCGTTTACAGGAGGTAGACCACTTGTTCATGATGAATGAGGAGTATTGGAAGTAGCGGGGTCGTAGTGATTGGCTCAAGGGTATGGATAGAAATACGAGCTACTTTCATTATAAAGCTAGTAGTCGCCGCTCTAGGAATACAATAGATCTTTTGTTTGATGAGGATGGGGAGGCGGTGATGGAGCAAGAGGGTCTGGAAGGGGTGGTCTCGCGTTACATCACGGGAATGTTTACATCAGCCAATCCGCCAGCTTTGGATTTTCAGGACCTAGAGTTTCTGGCGCTATCTGCCCCTCAGGTTGCTCGGCTGGTGGCCCCTTACACTGAGGATGAAATCCTTCGTGCTCTTAAGAAACTTCCTGGATGGAAATCTCCTGGTCCTGATGGTATGCATGTTATATTATTGCAAAAATATTGGCATATCTTTGGTAATGATGTTTTGCAGGCTCTGTTGGCAATCCTTAATGATGGTATGGACCCGGGCTCGTTGAGCGCAACATTTATTACTCTTGTCCCAAAGGCTGCTACTCTGACTCGGATGACTGATCTCCCCCTATTGCCCTTTGCAACTCAGCCTATAAGCTCTTGTCGAGGGTAGTTGTTAATAGGCTTAAGCTGGTAATCTCCAATGTCATCTCTGGCAACCAAAGTGCGTTCATCTCCGGAAGGCAAATTACCGACAATGCGATTGTGGCCTTCGAGGCATTTCATTCTATGAAGGTAGGGACAATAGGGTGTCATAATCATGCGGAAATTAAGTTGGACATGGCTAAGGCTTTTGACAGGGTTGAATGGGTCTATCTCTAAGGAGTCATGCGGCAGATGGGGTTCCCTGAGGCCTTTATAGACTTGGTTCACCGTTGTGTTACTTCTATTACGTACCAGGTCCTTGTCAACAGGCGACCGGGTCGCAGTATTGTTCCTTCTCGGGGAAAACGGTAGGGGGGCTCTCTCTCTCCCTTTCTGTTTATCATCTATGCAGAAGGCCTTACAGCTCTTTTAGACCGGGCAATCAGAGTGGGTTCGTTACGGGGCATCTCCTTTGGGTGCCACGCGGAGGTCCATGTGTCTCATTTATTATTTGCTGATGATAGTATGCTTTTCTTTGAGATACATGATGGGGTGCTGGAAGTCCTAGTTGATCTCTTTATGCATTACGGGGCTATTTCGGGGTAGGAGATCAACTTTCACAAATCTAGTTTATATTTCAGTAAAGGGGTCCAGTCAGAAGTCCGTGATCATATTTCCGAGTTCCTCCAGATCCCGATTGGCGATGGGACATGCAAGTATCTTGGTATGCCTTTTGTCATAGGTCACAATAAGCGGCAGGTGTTTGACTTTCTTCGAGAAAAGATCTCGAAAAAGCTGTCGGGTTGGAAGGATAAGCTTTTGTCACCTGCAGGCAAGGAGGTTATGATAAAATCAGTCTTGCAGGCTATTCCTACTTTTGTCATGCTATGTTTCAAAGTTCCGGTAACGTTAGTTCGCGAGATCGAGCGTTTTATTCGAGGATTTTTTAGGGGGATTCTGAGGACAAGCGTAAAATCCACTGGTGGAGTTGGGAAGTTTGTTTCATGCCTAAGAGGTTGGGCGGCCTGGGATTCTGGGATCTGAAGGCCTTTAATCTGGCTTTACTGGCAAAGCAGGCCTGGTGATTGTTGCAACATCCTGCAGTCTTGGTTAGTCGGGTCCTGAACGCTAAGTATCACTCGGGTATGTCAGTCATTACGGCAGGTCTGGGGCGTCGCCTATCTTTTCTCTGGCGGAGTTTGTTGGAGGGGCGAGACTTGTTGCTTTCAGGTCTGTGGTGACGTATTGGGGATGGTCGCTCTGTGTTTGTTTTTCATGATGCATGGGTTTCTCGGCCTCCATCTTTCCGTGTCTCGCATACCGCTCATTTGCTGCCGACAGGCATGCAAGTCCACGAGCTATTGACGGCCGAGGGGCGGCAGTGGAACCTCCCTCTGATCCAGCAGGCTTTCCATTCTTGGGATTTTGACGCGATACTTCAGACACCTATTGCAGGTCCTTCTCATCCGGATAGGCGTATTTGGCAATATGATCGGAAAGGAAGCTATACGGTTAGGTCGGGCTATTTCCTAGCTATGAGATTGTGAGGCGGGCTGCATTCGGGTGCCGGTGGTTCTTCTTCAGTTGGGCCTGACAAGGTGTTGCGTGATGTCTGGCGGGTCTCTATTCCACCGCGTGTGCAGCATTTCCTTTGGAGATGTTTACAGGGCTGTTTGCCGATTGGTGAGAATTTGCTCAAGCGTCAGCATGGGGACGGCATTTGTTTGTCATGTGGTCAGGAACGGGAGTCCCTGTACCATGTTCTATTTGACTACAATTATGTGAGGGCTATTTGGAGAGTGTCGTCGTTTGGGTATCCGATTGTATTCCCGCTGTCTGGATTTAAGGAATTCTTGGGGGCTCTGATGGTGCGGCTATCAGCGGCGGAAATGTCTGAGGTTTGCCTGACTTTGTGTTATCTTTGGAAGGCGCGTTGCAGTGTGGTGTTTGAGGGTATGCCAATTTATGCTTCCTGGGTAGTCTCGACTTCTAGTGCTGTGTCAGCAGAATATATCCATGCTTTGGAAGGTTTTTAGACCGAGGATGAAGGCCCGGTCCACCCTGTTCTATGGAGTCCTCCGCCTGCAGGTACTTGGAAATGCAATTTAGACGCATCTGTGACAAGTACTGGCTTGGGAAATGGGCTGATCTTTCGGGATTCTATGGGTTCTATTCTTGCGGCCTTTTCCTTCCACATCGATCCAGGCGAGTCACCAGACTTAGTGGAGATGTGTGCCATCTACTATGCTTTAACAGAGCCAGGGCGGCTAGGCCACCCTGCTATGATCTTCGAGAGTGACTGTCTGCAATGTATCCAGGCCTTATCGCGTCCGACCGAGGATTTGTCTATCTTTGGGTGCCTTGCCCGAGATTGTCTTTCAGCTGTGGCTTCGTTTGCTTCCTGTCATTTTGTTTTTGTTAAACGTTACGCAACATCCGGCGCACCTCCTTGCTAGGCATGGAGTTGCGGTACAGAAAGTGCTACTCTTTGGGGTGCTTCTCCCCATTTGATGTAATTTCCGCTTCTTTGGCGGACTTGAATTAATAAAAAAGTGGGTTTCCCTCAAAATTTTTGATTTTTTTTAATGGTATAATTAATGGGTATTTAAAGGAAATAACTCCCTAAAATCCCATTAATTAGATTACGTTAAAAATTCTGATAAAAGAAGAAAGAGGCCGACGCATTGTTCAGTGAAAAGCAAGAATGAAAACTTGAATCGTATGGATAATCGAATTACCGTTTGTGCAAACGACAGTAGAAGAAACTGATCACCGCGAGAAGACGATCGTTTTCGTACTGATCATTTGCAAAACAATAAGCTCTCAATTTTAGCCCTTAAATCTAGAATTCCCTTTGTTCTTGAGGAAAAATCTAAGTTTGAGTGGATTAGAGAGTTGCCTAATCGTAGTATGATGTTTAATTGTCGTAGGTTATGCTAGGAGTAATAGCACTGATTGAGACACTCGATCTTTGCACAGCGGAAGATTATGCGATTTACGATATGAGACATAACTAATTAATCCTACGAGAAGGTTAGTAGATTTACCCATACCGGAGAGAGATAATAAAATCGACCAAGGGAGAAGCTGTGATCTTCCAGATTGTATCTCCAAGCGACGACTGGTGGACTTCGATCCTCGCCGTAGAACCTCCTAGAATATGCACAAGAAAAACCCTAGGTTTTTCTTCTCTTAATGACTAGAACGAGAAACTAATTTTTCTCTTCTTTTATTTAAGTGTGGCGCCAATATCAAGTGTGTATTGTGTTGGGATGAACTCTCTTTATATAGGAAAATAACTAGTTAAGAGAGTTATCCTTTTCACACCACAAAAACCGATTCCCACAAGGAAAAGATATTTTTGCTACAAAATAAGAGATAATTTCCAAAAAATCAATCTCTTAATTTTTCCATTAATTATCCAACAAATAGATAATTAATTAATTACACATGTGACATAATCTAGAAAAATTTCTTTTCCTAATTTATTACAATTGTAGGCGCCACTTATGTAATTTTTAATAGAAAATGTCTTTTCTATTTTACATATTATTTAGCAAATAAATAATATTTGCATATTCATTAAATAGGCCAACTATTTAATTTTATTTTTGAGGTTCCATAAAACGAGAAAACACTCGCGTGTTAGGAGCCAACCCGGGGACCATGGACCTATAACCAGTAGCTACAATAAATTAAATAAAATATTCATCGAACAGAATATTTCTACTCAACTTATTAATTCCGGAATTACGCCACCATAAATCCGAAACTGAAGTCTATCGATTATAGATATAACTTATTCTCAAAATGTCGAGTCGAGTCGATAAGTGTCCATTGATATAATCATATCATATAAACTAACCCTCCATATACTATCCGTAATGAAGTAGGATTATTTCAGTAAACATTCTTCACTACATCTTATCCTTATTTACCATTAACCCACTAGTGATCAATTAGTTCATAACCAATACAAACTCCCGGTATCGATCAGTTTCTAGGATCAACAAATAAGGGGATTGTCTTTCTACTTCCCGCAGGAAGGAATGAATTCCGTATCTGTGAGACACACACTTCTCACTCATTCCAGAATAGTGCCAACGTGAAAGTGATTCAGACCACGCCTCTTAGCGATCTTTAACGAACACATCAAACCCTATCCTGAAACAAATAGGAGTATATAATCACTTCAGGATTAAGGTTAATCCATATATGATCATCTTGTGATTTAATAAGATCTCTAAATCACGGAATTATATGAGAAACTCAGATTAAATCAGTCCAGTCCTATATGGCTCTCATCATATATAAATGCCCCACCTAGACAACCAATGTCGACGGTTCGGATATGACGGTCACACCATAAAGTGTTCTGGGCGCATTAATGGTGGTTTAATCAATAGACCCCATACTTTGATTAAGTTCACCACGGACTAACATTTCAAGTGTATCACCATAAACTTAATCCTCATGTTAGACGTGGGCGGTTCTGGTTCCAAATCCGGTTCGGACCCGCCGGTTTCCGGGTCCAACCCGGCGGTTCCACGGGTCCACGGAACCGGCGGTTCCACGGTTCCTACCCGGTTTTAGGTTCCAACGGACCCGGCCCGGCCCGGAACCGGCGTTTCAGGAACCAATCGAAAAACCGGCGGTTGAACGCCGGAACCGCCCGAGGACTGGAACAAGCGGTTTTATATATATATATATATATATATATATATATATATATATATATATATATATATATATTGAAATTTCGTTTTTTTCTTCCTTTTTTTCCTTTTCCTTTTCCTTTTCCTTTTTCTTTTTCTTTTTTCTTTTTCCTTCAAAATTTGCCCAAGATTTCAATTTCCAATTTGACCAACGGTTGGCAACGGATATATATTCAAAATTTTTGATTTTATTTTAATATACCATAAAATGTTGATTTTATTTTAATATACCACAACATACTAATATATTTCTTATTATTATTACTTTTTGACCGAAATATATCGTAACACTTTGACTAATCAAATAATCAAATACTACTACTATTTAAATTATTGTGACAAAGAAGAGCACAAAATTAAATTAAATTTAAATGGTACACTTTGACTAATCAAATTAAATTTAAATGTTACAAAATATTAATAAACTACATCCTACTCTTTTATTCGTATAAAATAGGTTCATTAGGTCCAGAAAGGTTGTCCGTATCATATTGCGGTACCCTGAATTCTCTAGCAAAAGCGGTGATAAGAAATGGAAAGAAAATATAACCATTGCCTGCATTTCTCATAGCTATCTGGCCAATTCTTTCCACGATGTATTGGCCTACATTTATTAGCTCATTCGTAAGAAGAGAGTACGCAAGGATGTACATCTCAATGGGCGGTTCAGTGTGGTTTACAGTACCATGAAGGTGATATGCAAGAAACAAAATGGTTGTCCGAACGACTTCAGGGGTCCATCTACGAGGGTAGTGTTTATGAAGACAACGAAGATGCTTCCACAATAATGAAGACAAATTATAGTGTCATATTATGTTTGAATATTCAGTGTATTAGTAGCGTGTTTGTATTTTTAATATGAAGTGTATTAGACTATTAGTATGGTGTTAAGTAATGTGTATCAACTATCAAGTGATTCAAGTGTGCCGTGACTATCGTCATTGATGTATTGTTCAATTATGTAATGTTGTTGCTTAATAAAACAAACTTTTATATACATTTTGCCACGATTCATTAAGATATAATATCAACTTATATACATAATATTATAAGTATAAATCATCGTAATCACTATATGAAATATAAGTTTAATTTACTTACAAATCAATCATAAAAAATAAACAATTAGAAAACTATAATCTTTAATTTACTTACAAATTATCCAGAATATAAGTTATGAAATTAAATATTATATATAGATTGGTTGAAATTAAATATTATACAAGCCGTGTGTTTTTTTTAAAACATACTTATGAAATTAAATATCATATATAGTTTAATAACCAATTAGAATTTATTATTAATTTTAACGTAAGTTATAAAAATTTTGTAAAAAAAAATTTGATTTTTTTGGAACCGGGATTGGAACCGTGATCGGAACCGTAATTGGAACCGTGATCTCAATCGTCGACCGGGAACCGCCGAGACCGGACCGGACCGGGAACCGCCAAACCAGGGCGGTTCCCGGAACCGCGAACCGGCTAGAAAATGGAACCGGCGGTTCCGGTTCCATTTTGGACCCGGAACCGGAGGGTCGTGCCATGGACCCGGAACCAGCCCGGAACCGGTCACGTCTACCTCATGTGTGACACGCACTAAGTTATATGGCTACATATGATACGACTTAGGGTTTTCAGTATTGTATTACTTACAAGCACGAAGCAAGTAATAAGATGAGAATAAATCTGTCATTTATTAATTCTAAAAACAATTACATAAATTGTCTTTCTGGGGCTACTTCCAACAATCTCCCACTTGCCCGTAAGGACAAGCAACAATTGTCTTTCAGGCACACTATATCTAACAATCTTCAACTTGCCCGTAAAGACAAGCAATGATTGTTTTTAGAGCACCACACCCTTATTCTTTCTATCCACAACATTCTCCTACTTTCTCTAAAGCAGATGAGACACAACTCCCATTTTCATACCCGCCAAGCGCTTATCAGTGACACTAGATGTCACACAACTTGGTAAACTGATCAGCTAGGTTGTCGGCTCGAGGCGATCTTTAGGACCGAAACGTCGCCTCTTTGCACGATCTGTCTAACCAGGTGGTACTTTATCTCAATATGCTTTTGACCTCTTGTGATTGCGAAGAACCTTTGCATGAGCTACCTCCTCTCAACTGTTTTCACAGAAAAATGGTATCGGCTCATCGATACCTAGAATCATTTCCCGGTCCAACAAAAAACTTCTCAAGCCTCACTGCCTCTTTAGCTGCTCCGAAAGCTGCTATGTATTTGACTAACATAGTCAAATTGGCAGTGCTGGATTGCTCCAGACTGTAGCTCTATCACTATGAGTAAACACTGAGCCTGATATCGATTCACGATCATCCTTAATCCGACAAAAAATCAGAATCAGTATAGTCAACGACACTCAGGTTCACAACCCGAATGGACAAGCATACGATTCCTCGTTCTCTCAAGATACTTGTGGATACACTATACTGCGTTCAACGTCCGAATCCAAGACTCGACTTTTATTGACTTTTAATAACCTGAATTTCTCTATCCAAAAGAGAATCTATCTCATTTTCTGTATATCCGAAGACTAAGAGAATTATTCCATGAGGGGTTGGGTTAGAAACCTCTCGTTGAATTCTGCATTTGAAAATGCATTATCATCTTTAACCAATAAGATGGTGTTAGGAAATCTACGCGGGAACGCAGCGGAATTTAAAATTTTATTTCCTTTTAACCAGGATCGACTTCGTTTAAGCAATAAACAAATAAGCTAAAGACGGTGGTTACCTTGGTTGATCTAAAAGATCGACGCTTTGACCGTCTAAGGAGAGTAGTTCTGCATAGAGCCGCCCAAGTGTTCGGCCTCTACCGCTAGTCCACACGAACAGCCCGCCGGAATCCCATCATGGATTGCTATTGGAAAACTCCGGTTGCTAGACCGGCCCTTTTCCCCTCTCTCCAACTCTCTATAGGATGCTCTCTATTTTATACAAGAACTATTAGTTCTTGGAATTGTGATGTACAAAAAAGCTTGACACCCACCTCTTATTTATAGTGGTTGGGGCGCCCCTATCTAGTGTGGAGGAGAAGAAAACCTTTTTCCAATAAAATAAGGAAAATATATTTGATTGATTTATCTCATTTATTATAATATCTCATATTAAATAAATCTAGGATATTGTCAATATCTTATATTGAATATTCCCAAGATATTGTCAATATCTAATATTGACTATCTTTATTTTATTACCATAAATCAATTTACACATGTGTATATATCACATATATAAATAACACACATAAATCTATATATTATATACATACACACATGCGCATGCATAGCACCAACTTGCACCATTGCACACACGCACATATGCATGATATATCAATATTATTTTATTTTATTAATATCTAATATTAATAATAGGTAATATCATTAATTAAATTGCACAATCCAAGTGTATCACTTATACACATATGTGGCGCCACTTATCAATATAAGTGTATTTAATTAATCAACTTAATTAATATCTAGTATTTAATTTATTCATAATAAATAAATACCACCATATTAATTTACCACTATAACCTTTATAGTCTCGAGATAAACTTTCCTTATTTGGTTATCATCTATAACCACATTTTAATCCGACTAGATGTTCATATGTGTGTGACCCGATAGGCTTCGAATATGTTGGCCGTTAGACACAAAGTGCAAATTATGAAAATGCCCTTCATGCCTAACGATCACGGGATAGCGTCTAGCAACACACCGTGACCCCCAATCATCGGAAGAGTCAAATGCAATGACTACTACCTTTCATGTGAAACAGTTACCGTGTAACTTACAATCCTATCATTTGTAATAATATCCATACGATCGTTAGTCGAGTGTCAAAACATCAACGACCGTATCTTATAATCTGGATATCATGCTCTCTCGAAGTAACTTGTTTACTCCCACTTTGCAAAGATTCATGAGAGTAAGACATTCCTTATAAGAAGGCCATTTCGGATATTCGATCCCAATCATAGGATACGCGATTCCCGGACGACCAATCATGTATACTCCGCGATGCTTCATGATCATACCCAATCACCGCCGCATGATCGCCCGTGGCTGTGGAAAACCTCAATAGTGTCAAAGCATGACAATCCACACCGTGATGCCATGAAGACTCGGTCTTAAGGATAATTACACAACCGCAACATAGTGTGACACTTATCGTGTAAGTGGGTCGATCTAACGTCACGCATTCTCTAATACACGTCCACGTCGCATACCCAAGTGTCTCTACACTTCGATAGACGAGATCTATCCCTGCCCTTAAAGACAGAAGATATCTAATACGTGTTAGTCTGTTTATACTATCAATGCCCTGTTTAATAGTACATCAGCCTAGAGACATTTAAGTATCAAACTTATTAAAGTGATTAGAGATCTCATCAACCATAATCACCTATCATGGTTTCTCTATCACAGTTTAATACTAAGGACGTTATCACATAACAATTCATGGTTCTTTAAAAGAACACATATATGACAATATAAAAGCCATTTTATATATGTATAAACATAAAGAAATAGTAGAAATGATCCGACCCGGTCGGATCCGGTCCAACCCGATTGGGTTTAGGACACTATTTCAACAATCTCCCACTTGGCCTAAAACCAATCACTCGTACACACAAGACCAAGTTGAAACACAAGAATCTTATGCAATACTCGCAACCAGCCCTAGCCATAAACGGATCGTTATCCGTGGGGACTCAGACTATCTTCATATCACGTTCCAAATGACCAAGTCAAAGGAACCGCCTCAACACACACGAATCTCTGACGAGACCCTGGTCCTTGCTCCAAGAAATGAATCCACTTACTATATCAACTATATAGAAAATGTGGAAGAACCGTATAAGGTTCGTGAATGAACCTTCTGTATCCATGTATCGCTCCCTAGCGCTCTAAGGCACTCTTGTGTTTTGGCTAAGTTGTAGAATTTACAGTGACCCATCGCTAAGAACATTTCCAGCTCACTGTATCACTTATTCAAAGTGACTGCAAACCCAGACTGTAGCTCCCACTCGCCTTCATAAGATTCAGGATATACGTCTGTATATCTACGTTTATTTAATTCCAAGTTTCAATAAACTAGGAAATTTTCCTTAACTTGTTTAAAGGTATTCTCAACCTTCACCAGATCTATTTTCATATTTTCTCATGACTATTCATGGACTATGAACATCTGGCATCACCTATAAGATGTTTCCTATCGCAGTAGCGAAGGAAACTTTCCATAAGCATCATCTTTCACCTTATCTTTAGGACCAACGTCCTAACATAGATAGATCTTGAGAACACCGGCTAGCAGTATCCCCTTCGAGATCTATGCTAAACTCTTTTAGCATCACATCTATATAGGTAAACTATAATTTAACAGCAGTTAAATCTATCACTATAGATTCTTATTTCTAAAAATAAGAACTGCCATTCCAAGTGCTTTCGTAAAGACCTTGAACTACCAAACATTAATTGACTGTGACATGAGGTGACAATTCTCGAGAGAGATATCCAATACCTTACTCGAAAATCGTAACACACTCCCACTATCCCTCTTGCACATTGGGCATATCCTTCTTTTGACTAAATCAAACTCCTTTGATTATCAAACAAAGAAATCGTCTAGAGAAACTTGTTTGAGTCCATAAATGGATCTCGTGGGCTTACATATCATGTTAACGTCTATGAACATTGAGCTATATGCCCAACGTCTTCAACACTATCATATAGCCATGATATCAAGTTATAACAAGCATCATCCCGAATAGAATCGGGCTCACCGGCAAGATAAAGGTAATTACAAGGTTTACACCCCGTGCACTTCACCGTCCACTATAGCCTCGATGGTAATCATATTACTATCCATGTCACCTTTCAGGACATTCCCTTAGGTAAGACAGACTAGGTTCATAACCTAGTTGTCACCGATGGAATCTAATTCGAACATGTATGGCTCTGGCCATATCTCTCAAACTCCGCTTTCAAACATTCTTTCATAAATCGTGAGATATTCATTCTTCAAGATGAACGCATTACTACAACCCTTTTCGTGCTTGAGGTTATCTACAAACTTACAGAATTTTTGTGTGCACTGAGCAGGGTTTTACACCTCATCGCTATATGGCGTCTGCTCACGTTCCTTTGGTTGAATATATCTTTGTGGTTCTCAAACTCTTTGAGATCTGATTTACTCCAACTGTTTCTCTTGGAAGAAACACTTCCTCTAGAAGACAGCATGTTTGGAGACAAACATTTTGCTCCACGGACAAGTAAATAATATCTAGCGTGCTAGCTAAGATATTCCACAAAGTTGCATATGTCGTACTAGGCTCCAAGCTTTTCTGACTTTGCCTATGACAACTTCAAATCATCGGTTAAGATAGATTCGACATTATCTTCTTCCATATCTAATATGGAATTTATTCAACCTTTATTCTTTGGAACTAGGTTAAGTATAAGGGCACTATCCCGAAACGGGTAAGGGATACTTCGCATGGCTTGTGTCACACCTTTATCATATAAAGTGTTGTTTCCATTTTGGGAACACAATCTAATTGCGTATCCCAAAGATGGTATCCTTCGAGGAGAATCTTATTCATTTTCGCACGACTTAAAAAACACCCTTCGTGTATTAATTACTTCAATCCAATTGAAGATTAATTCCTAAGTAGCTCATCAATCTCACACTCTTACTAGCTCGAACTTTTCGGGCTTTCCGAATTATGCACTTCACTGAGTACACTTGACTATTTCTAAAAATAGTCGTAGAGACTAATAAACAATTATTTGTGGCATTAATTGTCATAAGCCAACGAACATCGGTATGTTTAGGCTTTAGACAATTTTTCTAGATTTTATAACCTTTTCGAAAAAGGGTATTTTAGTCATCTTTAGATAAGATACGTATAACCCACACGATTCATAATCACATGGTTCAACATCATCAGAATGACGTTTAATTACACGCTTCCCTTCTAGAGAGACTATATCTAGAGTAACCACAAATATTAAGGATAACAGCCATATAAATATTTAGTTGAGATCTCATCACATACATCAACTATATAGTGACAACAATCTAGTATGTTAGATTCAGTGACCTTCCAACTTTATCGGAATAACATTTATTCTTTACAATTGAATATGTCTACTAAATCCGAACAAATAACTGAAAGTATGTTCTTCACAAGAACCGGAACATAATAACATTTATTTAGTTCCCTTATCGCTTTACTAGATTCGAGAATATGGTAAGTGTTACAAAGTTTGTTTCACCTTCCATATCTCAGATTCAATCTTTCTAATTTAATCACACTCGTAAGATATCATATATCTTAGAGTTGACTTGAACTTAGATAGATTTATCTCAATGTACTTGCTTAGAATAGAGGCTTGATGAGTTCTCTATTTAAGCACATGCCCTATCTTTTCTTTCAATCCTTTAAGCACTTGAAAATGTTTCTTATTGTAGTCTTCATAAGACTTAAGAAAGATCACAAGAGCCATGTCCTCAATTTCCTTTCATAAAGAAAATCTAAAGTTTATTAAATAGTTTATTTAACCTTTTGAATCGTATTCAAAACATTGACTATTTAATTAACCTTTAAGCAAATGCTAGAATTAAGTCGATACTTAAATCTTACAATTTTGAAAAAAACCTTTCCAAAATTAGATGTGGTCATTCTTATCCAACGTTTGAATTAATTGTCATCGTATGACTGAATGATCATCTTGGATCGTATCCAATATATGACTAATTCCTTGAAACTTATTTCAAATGATTTAATCATATCATGAGCTTCCGCTTTCATTAATAATTAAAGTCTTGGAGTACTCCATCAAATATGTAGTCTCCTTGTCTCTAACTACTATAACGGGATTGCTCGTGTCATTGCTTATTTTAAAAGGATTAAAATTACTTAACCCTATTTGAGAACGTTTCTCAAAAGGTAACAGTCGTAATTTGGTTTTACTAATCGAGAATAAAACATAAATATAAAAGTTTGCTAAGACTACAACATAAAAACGAAAATAAAAGAGTGTTGTTGTTTATACACGCAAAATCAAATATGGTCTTTTGGTTTATGATTTTGCTCCCACTAGTCAACTACTTCCAATTGACTTTCAAGAATTATTAATTTCTTTAGTGGACAAGATCCCACTAAACTACCCCGACCCCCGCTTTGGCTGGTGGGCCGAAAATAGCATAATAGGTAGACAACTCTTTGTCAATCGTATCTTATACGACTCTTGTTGTTTGACTAGTCAACTCTTTGACAATTTTCATCTTATGAAGTAGTCAAACCCTTGCCTCTAAAATCCAAACGACCCGCTTTGGTGGTGGCGAGAGAATTCTTAGTCAAGTCATAACCCCAATATTCGTGAGATCTCATGCGATCATATCTCGATAATGACGATATACCCGAGGTAGGTCAACCCCCTGCTTTGGCTGATGAGTTGGATCCGAACAAGGGCTCTTCACCGTCATTATAATATGGGGAGGCAATTTCAACTTGATTCTTTTGAGGTGGAAGTATTTATGTGAATTAATTCACTTAATTAATTTTAATTATGGTCTCATCATAAA
Organism: Gentiana macrophylla; assembly: GCA_026214975.1. Lineage (NCBI taxonomy): Eukaryota > Viridiplantae > Streptophyta > Magnoliopsida > Gentianales > Gentianaceae > Gentiana > Gentiana macrophylla. The sequence goes on from CM047806.1 coordinate 107,086,953, forward strand.
TATGTCTATCTCTATAAACATACATCCTACACATTTATCTAGATCGTGCATAGTCATGCATCTATCGTATCATATAAAATAAACACAAGCACAAAATAAATAAATGCGTAAAGTAACCGGTATGATCATGGACTTTTCCTAGGTGCGGTTTCGAATACAAATCGATTTAAACCGCTGGTCACAATCTAAGGGTAGCCATTTGCAACCGCCAATAGGATCTTTTTAATGCTCCATTCTCCAATGGGATCTTTATTTTCTCCTATTTCTTTGGTCTCCATCTTCTGCTCCATTCTTGTTACATTTAATTCTAATAAAATAAATACACCCGCCGCACACGGGAGGGAGCTAACGGGAATGGGATAAATGCAGAAAATAAACTAGGTCACGTTCTTCATAACGGCCTAGGACAATTTTTAAACCAACAGAAAAATTAAATCATTCACATCTATCCTATCGGTCGAGTCCATGATCAATCGGGGTCCATATAATCATATTATATCTACTATATCTAATCCATACAATAAAATCTTATGAAAAAGATAAAATTAAAATTTAACTACTTGCGTCTTAATTTATCAATTAACATTTAATCTATTAAATAATTTTATCCAATCAATTAACTAATTAACATTTAATTAATTAAATGATTTAATCGAAATAAAATTAACGATTAATTTTAAACCGATTTTAATTTTAATTTTAATTAATTAGAACTATTCCAAAATAAAACAGAATTAAAATTATTTCTTTTTTGTTTCTTTCCTTTTGATTCGTAATCAAAAGGGATGCCTTTGGTTTCCTAAACCAAATTTGGCTTAGGCCTGGCCACCTTCCAAAATCAAAATTTTGGAAGTGGCTTGCAAACTCAGCCTTTACAAATCAAATATTTGAAAAGGGCTGCAGTCTATTCCAAATCAAATATTTGGAAAGGCCAAATAATTTTTAGTTTAGGCACGGCCACTTCCCAAAATCAAAATTTTGAGTGGCTTGCAGCTTCTAGCCCTTTCCCAAATCAAATATTTGGAAAGGGCCTAGGCCTATTCCAAACAAAGTTTGGAAAGACCATTATTATTTTAATGCCATGTGGCATCCCAATGGCCCAAACTATTTGAACCATTGGTTAGCCACATGACACAACTAAACAAAGGGAAATTAACAATCACAACTATGAACCATATTGAATCACAAAATACACAAAACAAAAATTTGGAGATCCGCCAAAGATTGACTGTCAACCGATCGCGGCGTTGCCTGCCTGCTTTGCCGCCGCCGTCGGCCCACCGCCGCCGCGATCGGCCGAGCACCACCCAATCTCGTTTTTTTTTTTTCATGTATCACTTTTGCGAATAAAAAATCTTTCATCTTTTAATTACGTGATTTAAACGATAAAATTAACTACGCAAAATAACATGCTTATTGCTTAAGCTCGAATCTCGCTCGATACCATCGTTAGAAATCTACGCGAACGCAGTGAATTTAAAATTTTATTTCCTTTTAACCAGGATCGACTTCGTTTAAGCAATAAACAAATAAGCTAAAGACGGTGGTTACCTTGGTTGATCTAAAAGATCGACGCTTTGACCGCTAAGGAGAGTAGTTCTGCATAGAGCCGCCCAAGTGTTCGGCCTCTACCGCTAGTCCACACGAACAGCCCGCCGGAATCCCATCATGGATTGCTATTGGAAAACTCCGGTTGCTAGACCGGCCCTTTTCCCCTCTCTCCAACTCTCTATAGGATGCTCTCTAATTTATACAAGAACTATTAGTTCTTGGAATTGTGATGTACAAAAGAGCTTGACACCCACCTCTTATTTATAGTGGTTGGGGCGCCCCTATTTAGTGTGGAGGAGAAGAAAACCTTTTTCCAATAAAATAAGGAAAATATATTTGATTGATTTATCTCATTTATTATAATATCTCATATTAAATAAATCTAGGATATTGTCAATATCTTATATTGAATATTCCTAAAGATATTGTCAATATCTAATATTGACTATCTTTATTTTATTACTATAAATCAATTTACACACATGTATATATCACATATATAAATAACACACATAAATCTATATATTATATACATACACACATGCGCATGCATAGCACCAACTTGCACCATTGCACACACGCACATATGCATGATATATCAATATTATTTTATTTTATTAATATCTAATATTAATAATAGGTAATATCATTAATTAAATTGCACAATCCAAGTGTATCACTTATACACATATGTGGCGCCACTTATCAATATAAGTGTATTTAATTAATCAACTTAATTAATATCTAGTATTTAATTTATTCATAATAAATAAATACCACCATATTAATTTACCACTATAACCTTTATAGTCTCGAGATAAACTTTCCTTATTTGGTTATCATCTATAACCACATTTTAATCCGACTAGATGTTCATATGTGTGTGACCCGATAGGCTTCGAATATGTTGGCCGTAGACACAAAGTGCAAATTACTTAAAATGCCCTTCATGCCTAACGATCACGGGATAGCGTCTAACAACACACCGTGACCCCAATCATCGGAAGAGTCAAATGCAATGACTACTACCTTTCATGTGAAACAGCTTACCGTGTAACTTACAATCCTATCATTTGTAATAATATCCATACAATGTTAGTCGAGTGTCAAAACATCAACAACCGTATCTTATAATCTGGATATCATGCTCTCTCAAGTAACTTGTTTACTCCCACTTTGCAAAGATTCACGAGAGTAAGACATTCCTTATAAGAAGGCCATTTCGATATTCGATCCCAATCATAGGATACGCGATTCCCGGACGACCAATCATGTATACTCCGCATGCTTCAAAGATCATACCCAATCACTACCGCATGATCGCCCGTGGCTGTGGAAACCTCAATAGTGTCAAAGCATGACAATCCACACCGTGATACCATGAAGACTCGGTCTTAAGGATAATTACACAACCGCCACATAGTGTGACACTTATCTCGTAAGTGGGTCGATCTAACGTCGCATTCTCTAATACACGCCCACGCATACCCAAGTGTCTCTCTACACTTCGATAGACGAGATCTATCCTCGCCCTTAAAGACGTAAGATATCTAATACGTGCTAGTCTGCTTATACTATCAATGCCCTGTTTAATAGTACATCAGCCTAGAGACATTTAAGTATCAAACTTATTAAAGTGATTAGAGATCTCATCAACCATAATCACCTATCATGGTTTCTCTATCACAGTTTAATACTAAGGACGTTATCACATAACAATTCATAATTGGTTCTTTAAAAGAACACATATATGACAACATAAAAGCCATTTTATATATGTATAAACATAAAGAAATAGTAGAAATGATCCGACCCGGTCGGATCCGGTCCAACCCGGTCGGATCCGGTCCAACCCGATTGGGTTTAGGACACTATTTCAACAGATGGATGGGATATTGCCAACAACTTGTTCTCATGAATTCGACCGAATCAAATTCTAAGAATATAGTCCACTTATCTGACTCAGAGAAGCTTTGGCTCGTCAGTTTCTGACTTCAGATAACTCACTCATGTTGTTCTCAACTATTGCAGTGTTATCCTTTATATACACTAATGTCTACTACTTTACCAACACTGATTCTCTGGTATACAAATGACTCTTCAATATTCTGGTCAAGCCCACACATTTCAAAACATGTGAATTTTAATGACCTGAAGGTTTACTTTAATCCACCGAAGGATATAAGCATAGACAGTCAATCTGCCATTGGCTTTAAGCTAAAACCCTTCTATTCCGAATGAATTCAAGCTCCTTTGTACGGCAAGAAAGTTTCAGGGCATCACCCCTGTTAGTCTTTCAGCTTTTCATGGAGTTAAGCAAGGCTGAGTGGTGAGAAAGTTTCAGGGCATCACCCCAATTGAACTATCTACTTCTCAGGGAATTATCCCTAGACCACTTGGCTTTGCTTAGAAAGTTAAAATTTCCCATTCATTCGACTCTTTTTCATGTAGACCCAATTACTCCCACTGGGCCTGAGACACTCAGGTGGTTCTACAATAGTTTGAACAGAACTGGAGTACCAAAACTCCATTTACTAGTTTAAGGCTTTAAACGACCTCATTTTATCAGAATCCTATACAGTCCTTCCAAAAGACCAAAGGTTACCAATCACCCCCTGTAGACTGTAAAGTCTGCATAATCACAGCGGGTCAATGGTTAAACCATACTCCCACTGCATTTGGGTGGATTGACATTCTGATCTGGTTTAGTAATATTTATAAATGTTATCCCCAACAACCAATGTTGGATGTGGTCTGATTAAATCAGATAGTAACTCCTTGAGTAAATGTACTTCAAGGTCTAAGGTAGTTATTTAACATTCATTTACAAAGGATGTAACAGTGTAACCGTCACGATCCGATCTTAAGAATCTTATAACCAACTATTACTCATTGCATTAAGATATTTCACGAACAGTCACCATCTGAACGTGTATGTAAAATCTCTAGTTCTACCTTCAAGCACTAGTGCTAAATGCCTCTATTTACGGAAGTTGAGTAAATGCACTTCACTCTTTATTCATAAATTCATAAGCATCTTCTAGGTAGACTTCTCGGTATTACATAATATTGTAAACCGTTATTTTGCAATCAATATCTTGATTGAGTAAAGCAGTGTAATGTAGCATATCAATAACTATACAAGACAATACATGGTTTATCCATTCAGTGAATTCGTTTCACTGAGAGGTAGGCCGAGCATCAGTTCCAATTACTATGCTATGGCCTATATCTGAGCATGGACTACTCGTTTCTCTGGTAATATCAGAGATTCCTCCAAATATTTAGATAAACTAATCGGCGTTTCGAGTATCTATCAGACAAATTGTCCACTACTCAAAAGCTCCCACTAGCTTGTATCCTTCATAAGACCCCGAAGGTCAATATAAACAAGTTGTGATACTTCTTCAGCTCTATTAACTTTTCCTAATTGAAAGGTAACTTAGTCATTTTTCCTTTGAGATAGTGTTCTTAGACTGGGAGATAGGAATCACCCATAGCCAGTCTTCAGATCTTATCTCTAGGATATATGCACTAGTTAATAGATGCCGAAGAATCGTTCATCAAAATACGGTAACCATTTGTCTTAATAGTTTATGATGTCTTAAATATACCTTTTCAGCTTTACTTAGTACCGATCGAGACACTCGATCTTCACACAGCGGAAGCTTATGCGATTTACGATATGAGACATAACTAATTAATCCTACGAGAAGGTTAGTAGATTTACCCATACCAGAGATAGATGATAAAATTGATCAAGGGAGAAGCCGTGATCTTCCAGATTGTATCTCCAAGCGACGACTAATGGACGTCGATCCTCGCCGTAGAACCTCCTCGATATGCACAAGAAAAACCCTAGGTTTTTCTTCTCTTAATGACTAGAACGAGAAACTAATTTTTCTCTTCTTTTATTTAAGTGTGGCACCAATATCAAGTGTGTATTGTGTTGGGAGGAACTCTCTTTATATAGGAAAATAACTAGTCAAGAGATTTATCCTTTTTACACCACAAAAACCTATTCCCAAAAAATCAATCTCGTAATTTTTCCATTAATTATCCAACAAATAGATAATTAATTAATTACACATGTGACATAATCTAGAAAAATTTCTTTTCCTAATTTATCACAATTGTAGGCGCCACTTATGTCATTTTTTAATAGAAAATGTCTTTTCTATTTTACATATTATTTACCAAATAAAAAATATTTTCATATTCATTAAATAGACCAACTATTTAATTTTATTTTCGAGGTTCCATAAAACGAGAAAACACTCGCGTGTTAGGAGCCAACCCGGGGACCATAGACCTATAACCAGTAGCTACAATAAATTAAATAAAATATTCATCGAACAGAATATTTCTACTCAACTTATTAATTTCGGAATTACGCCACCATAAATCTGAAACTGAACTCTATCGATTATAGATATAACTTATTCTCAAAATGTCGAGTCGAGTCGATAAGTGTCCATTGATATAATCATTTCATATAAACTAACCCTCCATAGACTATCCGTAATGAAGTAGGATTATTTCCGTAAACCTTCTTCACTACATCTTATCCTTATTTACCATTAACCTATTAGTGATCAATTAGTTCATAACCAATACAAACTCCCGGGATCGATCAGTTTCTAGGATCAACAAATAAGGGGATGTCTTTCTACTTCCCGCAGGAAGGAATGGATTCCATATCTGTGAGACACACACTTCTCATTCATTATAGAATAGTGCCAACGTGAAAGTGATTCAGACCGCTCCTCTTAGCGATCCTTAACGAACACATCAAACCCTATCCTGAAGGAGTATATAATCACTTCAGGATTAAGGTTAATCCATATATGATCATCTTGTGATTTAATAAGATCTCTCAATCACGGAATTATATGAGAAACTCAGATTAAATTGGTCCAGTCCTACATGACTCTCATCATATATAAATGCCCCACCTAGACAACCAATGTCGACGGTCCGGATAGGAATGTCACACCATAAAGTGTTCTGGGCGCATTAATGGTGGTTTAATCAATAGACCCCATACTTTGATTAAGTTCACCATGGACTAACATTTCAAGTATATCACCATAAACTTAATCCTCATGTGTGAGACACACTAAGTTATATGGCTACATATGATACGACTTAGGGTTTTCAGTAGTGTATTACTTACAAGCACGAAGCAAGTAATAAGATGAGAATAAATCTGTCATTTATTAATTCTAAAAACAAATTACATAAATTGTTTTTCAGGGGCTACTTCCAACAGGTTATTCGTTGAGGTGATTGGAATCGAGGATAAAAGTGTTTTTGCTTTCGTTTTCGCTTTTAATTCACTTTTGGAATCCTAAGGTAAGGAGGTGTTCCTTTAAACAGTTTTATTGTGTTGTTTGCAGCTGTTTCTCTGAGAAAATATGCAGGTTATTGTGTTGGAATAAGGTTGTGATCGATTGGATTGAAAACGGGTTGAATCTGGCGTTGAAACAAGATGTTCATCAAACTTCATGATCGTTTAGCGTGAGCCAAACTGGCTTTAGCAAGCGCCAAACACACATGAATCTTGAGGAACGGTTCTGCTTGAGTTTAGCGTGAGCCAAAAGGGTTGTAGTGCGGCCCAAAAGTCTCTAATCAGGAACATGACACTAATTTCGTGTTTAGCGTGTGCTGAAATAGAATAGAAAGATCAGGTTAGTTTTAACGTGTGCCAAAAGGGTATCACGTGCGATAAAACATGAGCAGAGAGCAACATCAATTTCTGGAGTAGTTTTAGCACACGCCAAACCCACTGATCACCCTATTTTCATGTTTTTGTGTGTACGGTTCGAATTGGATTGGATTGCATGCCTTCGAGGGCATTACATGATACTTTTGTTAGGAAATCTACGCGGGAACGCAGCGGAATTCAAAAATTTATTTCCTATCGACCCAAGATCTACTTCGTTTAAGCAATAAACAAACAAGTAGTAGACGGTGGTTACCTTGGTTGATCTATAAGATCGACGCTTTGACCGTCTAAGGAGAGTAGTTCTGCATAGAGCCGCCCAAGCGTTCGGCCTCTACCGCTAGTCCACACGAACAGCCCGCCGGAATCCCATCATGGATTGCTATTGGAAAACTCCGGTTGCTAGACCGGCATTTTTCCCCTCTCTCCAACTCTCTAAAGGATGCTCTCTATTTTACACAAGAACTATGAGCTCTTGCAATTATGATGTACAAAAGAACTTGACACCCACCTCTTATTTATAGTGTAGGTGGCGCCATCTTCTAGAGTGGAGGAGAAGAAAACATTTTCCCAATAAAATAAGGAAAATATAATTGATTGATTTATCTCATTTATTATAATATCTCATATTAAATAAATCTAGGATATTGTCAATATCTTATATTGAATATTCCCAAGCTATTGTCAATATCTAATATTAACTATCTTTATTTTATTACCATAAATCAATTTACACATATGTATATATCACATATATATTACACAAATAAATCTATACAAATATACAATTTAGAAACAAAAGTGCACATGCACATCATATGTGCAACACGCATATGTATATATATATTTATAAATATTAATATCTAATATTAATATATGGTAATACCATTAATTAAATTGCACAATCCAAGTGTATCTTACGCACTTCAATGTGGCGCCCCTTTGACCAACAAATTGGCTTCCGGAATATTCTTTAATTAATATAATATTATTAATATCTTGTATTTAATTTATTCATAATAAATAAATACCACCGTATTAATTTACCACTATAACCTTTATAGTCTCGAGATAAACTTTCCTTATTTGGTTATCATCTATAACCACATTTTAATCCGCTAGATGTTCTTATGTGTGTGACCCGATAGGCTTCCTCGAATATGTTGGCCGTAGACACAAAGTGCAAATTACTTAAAATGCCCTTCATGCCTAACGATCACGGGATAGCGTCTAGCAACACACCGTGACCCCCAATCACCGGAAGAGTCAAATGCAATGACTACTACCTTTCATGTGAAACAGCCACCGTGTAACTTACAATCCTATCGGCGTAATAATATCCATACGGTCGTGACGTCGAGTGTCAAACATTAACGACCGTATCTTATAATCTGGATATCATGCTCTCAAGTAACTCGCTTACTCCCACTTTGCAAAGATTCACGAGAACAAGACATTCCTTATAAGAAGGCCATTTCGGATATTCGATCCCAATCATAGGATACGCGATTCCCGGACGACCAATCATGTATACTCCGCGATGCTTCAATATCATACCCAATCACTACCGCATGATCGCCCGTGGCTAAGGAAACCTCAATAGTGTCAAAGCATGACAATCCACACCGTGATTCCATGAAGACTCCGGTCAAAGGATAATTACACAACCGTCACATAGTGTGACACTTATCCGTGTAAGTGGGTCCGATCTAACGTGCGCGATCTCTAATACACGCTCTACGCATACCCAAGTGTCTCTACACTTCAATAGATTTAGATCTATCCCCGCCTCTAAAGACGTAAGACATCTAATACGTGCTAGCCTGCTCATACTATCAATGCCCCGCTTAATAGTACATCGCCTTGTAGACATTTAAGTATCAAACTTATTAAAGTGATTAGAGATCTCATCAACCATAATCGCCTATCATGGTTTCTCTATCACAGTTTAATACTAAGGACGTTATCATATAACAATTCATAATTGGTTCTTTAAAAGAACAAATATATGACAACAGAAAAGCCATTTAATATATGTATAAACATAAAGAAATAGTAGAAATGATCCGACCCGGTCGGATCCGGTCCAACCCGATTGGGTTTAGGACACTATTTCAACAATCTCCCACTTTGCCTAAAACCAATCACTCGCACACACAAGACCAAGTTGAAACACAAGAATCTCATGCAGTACTCGCAACCAGCCCTAGCCATAAACGGATCGCTATCCATGGGGACTCGGACTATCTTCATATCATGTTCCAAATGACCAAGTCAAAGGAACTGCCTGAACACACACACGAATCTCTGACGAGACCCTGGTCCTTGCTTCAAGCAATAAATCCACTTACTATATCAGCTATATAGAAAAGGTAGAAGAACCGTACAAGGTTCAAGAATGAACCTTCTAGATCCATGTACTGCTCCCGCTGCGCCTCTAAGGTACTACTGTGTTTTGGCTAAGTTGTAGAGTTTACAGTGACCCATAGGCTAGAACATTTCCAGCTCACTGTATCACTTAAACAAAGTGACTGCAAACCCAGACTGTAGCTCCCACTCGCCTTCATAAGACTCAGGATATACGTCTGTATAACTATATTCATCTAATTCCAAGTTTCGATTAACTAGGAAACCATCCTTAACTGTTTAAGGATATTCTCGACATTCACCAGATTTACTTTCATACTTGCTCATGACTATTCATGGACTGTGAACATCTGGCATTTCCTTTATGATGGTTTCTATCGTAGTAGCGAAGGAAACCTTCCATAAGCATCATCTTTCACCTTATCTTTGGGACCAACGCCCTTACATAGATAGATCTTGAGAACACCGCTAGCAAGATCTCCTTATGCGATCTATGCTAAACTCTTTTAGCATCACATCTATATGGGTAAACTATAATCTAACAGCAGTTAAATGTATCACTATAGATTCTTATTTCTAAAAATAAGAACTGCTAATCCAAGTGCTTTCGTAAAGACCTTGAACTACCAAACACTAATTGACTGTGACATGGGGTATTAATTCTCGAGAGAGATATCTAATACCTTACTCAAAAATCGTAACACACTCCCACTATCCATCTTGCACATTGGGCATATCCTTCTTTTGACTAAATCAAACTCCTTTGATTATCAAACAAAGAAATCGTCTAGAGAAACTTGTTTGAGTCCGTAAATGAATCTCGTGGGCTTACATATCATGTCATCGTCTATGAACATCGAGCTTTCTGCCCAACGTCTTCAACACCATCATATAGCCATGATATCAAGTTATAACAAGCATCATCTCGAATGAACCGGGCTCACCTTTACAGTGGACACTCCTCTAGGTGAGAGACAGGACTAGGTTCATAACCTGGTTGTCACTTGATGGAATCTAATTCGATATTATGGCTCCTGCCATATCTCTCAATCTTGCCTTTCAAACATTCTTTCATAAGTCGTGAGATATTCATTCTTCAAGATGAACATACCAACAAATTTTCAGGCTTGAGGTTATCCACGCACTTCTGAGAACTTTTGTGTGCACTGAGCAAAGGTTCTACACCTCATCGCTATGTGGCGCCTCGCTCATGTTCCTATGGTTGAATGTATCTTTGTGGTTCCCAAACTCTTTTGAGATCTGATTCACTCCCACTGTTTCTTTTGGAAGAAACACTTCCTCTAGAAGACAGCATGTTTGGAGACAAACACCTTTTGCTCCACGGACGAGTAAATAATATCTAGCGTACTTTCTAAGACATTCCACAAAGTTGCATATGTCGTACTAGGCTCCAAGCCTTCCTGACTTTGCCTATGAAAACTTCAAGTCATCGGTTAAGATAGATTCGACATTATCCTCTTCCATATCTAATATGGAATTTATTCAACCTTTATTCTTCGGAATTTGGTTAAGTATAAGGGCACTATCCCGAAACGGATAAGGGATACATCGCATAGCTTGCGTTACACCTTTATCATATAAAGTGTTATTTCCATTTTGGGAACACAATCTAATTGCGTATACCAAAGATGGTATCCTTCAAAGGAGAATCTTATTCCTTTCGCGACGACTTCAAATGTACCTTCAGTATTAATTACTTCAATCCAATTGAAGATTAATTCCTAAGCAGCTCATCAATCTCATATTCGTACTGGCTTGAACTTTTCGGGCTTTCCGAATTATGCACTTCACTGAGTATACTTGACTATTTCAAAAAATAGTCATAGAGACTAATAAACAATTATTTGTGGCATCAGTTGTCACAAGCCAACAAACATCGGTATGTTTAGGCTTCAGACAATTTTTCTAGATTTTACAACCTTTTCATAAAAGGGTATTTTAGTCATCTTTAGGTAAGATACGTATTACCCACATGATTCATAATCATATGGTTCAACATCATCAGAATGACGTTTAATTACACGCTTCCCTCCCAGAGAGACTATGTCTAGAACAACTACAAATATCAAGGATAACAGCCATTCAAATATTTAGTTGAGATCTCATCACACATATCAACTATATAGTGACTTCAATCTAGTATGTTAGATTCAGTGACCTTCCAACTTTATCGGAATAACATTTATTCTTTACAATTGAATATCCTAACAAATAACTGAAAGTATGTTCTTCATAAGAACCGGAACATAATAACATTTATTTAGTTCCATTATCAGTTTACTAGATCCAGAATATGGTAAATGTCACAACGTTTGCTTCACCTTCCATATCTGTATTTAATCCTTCTAATTTTAATCACACTCGTAAGATATCATATATCTAAGAGTTGACTTGAACTTAGATAGATTTATCTCAACTCACTTGCCTAGAATAGAAACTTCAATAAGTTCTCTATTTAAGCACATGCCCTAACTTTCCTTTTCAACCCTTTTAAGCACTTGAAAAATGTTTCTTAGTGTAGTCTTCATAAGACTTAAGAAAGATCACAAGAGCTATGTCTTTGATTTCCTTTCATAAAGAAAATCTAATGTTTATTAAATAGTTTATTTAACCTTTCGAATCGTATTCAAAACATTGACTATTTAATTAACCTTTAAGCAATGATAGAATTAAGTCGATACTTAAATCTTACAATTTTGAAAACAACCTTTTTCAAAATTAAACGTGGTCATTCTTATTCAACGATTGAATTAATTGTCATCGTATGACTGAATGATCATCTTGGATCGTATCCAATTTATGACTAATTCATTGAAACTTATTTCAAATGATTTAATCATATCATGAGCTTCGCTTTCATTAATAATTAAAGTCTCGAGCACCGCATTAATTATGTAATCTCCTTGTCTCTAACTACTATTACGGGATCTCTCGTGTCATTGCTCATTTTAAAAGGATTAAAATTACTTAACCATATTTGAGAACGCTTCTCAAAAGGTAACAGTCATAATTTGGTTTTACTAATCGAGAATTAAACATAAATATAAAGTTTGCTAAAACTACAACATAAAAATGAAAATAAATGAGTGTTGTTGTTTATACACGCAAAATCAAAAATGGTCTTTTGGTTTATGATTTTGCTCCCACTAGTCAACTACTTCCAATTGACTTTCAAGAATTATTAATTTTTTAGTGGACAAGATCCCACTAAACTACCGCGACTCCCCGCTTGGTGGTGGGCGAAAATAGTCTAATAGGTAGACAACAACCCTTTGTCAATCGTATCTTATACGACTCTTGTTGTTTGACTAGTCAACTCTTTGACAATTTTCATCTTATGAAGTAGTCAAACCCTTGCCTCTAAAATCCAAACGACCCCGCTTTGGCTGGTGGCCGAGAGAATTCTTAGTCAAGTCATAACCCCAATATTCGTGAGATCTCATACGATCATATCTCGATAATGACGATATACCCGAGGTAGGTCAACCCCTCGCTTTGGTCGATTAGTTGGATCCGAACAAGGGCTCTTCACCGTCATTATAATATGGGGAGGCAATTTCAACTTGATTCTTTTGAGGTGGAAGTATTTATGTAAATTAATTCACTTAATTAATTTTTAATCATGGTCTCATCATAAATATGTCTATCTCTGCAAACATACATCCTACACAATTATCTAGATCGTGCCTAGTCATGTATCTATCGTATCATATAAAATAAATACAAGCACAAAATAAATAAATGCGTAAAATAACCGGTATGATCATGGAATTTTCCTAGGTGTGGTTTCAAATACAAATCGACGAAACCGCTGGTCACAATCTAAGGCAGTAGCTGCAACCGCCAATAGGATCTTTAATGCTCCATTCTTCAACGGGATCTTTATTTTCGCCTTTCTTTGGTCTCCATCTTCCGCTTCCATTCTTGTTACATTTAATTCTATCTAATAAAATAAATACACCCGCCGCATACGGGGGAGCCAACGGAATGGGATAATTGCAAAAATAAACTAGGTCACGCTCTTCATAACGGCCTAGGGCGGCTTTTAAACCAACAGAAAATTAAATCATTCACATCTATCCTAACGGTCGAGTCCATGATCAATCGGGTCCATATAATCATATTATATCTACTATATCTAATCCATACAATAAAATCTTATGAAAGAGATAAAATTAAAATTTAACTACTTGCGTCTTAATTAATCAATTAACATTTAATCTATTAAATAATTTTATCCAATCAATTAACTAATTAACATTTAATTAATTAATTGATTTTAATCGAAAATAAAATTAACGATTAATTTTAAATCGATTTTAATTTTAATTTTAATTAATTAGAACTATTCCAAAATAAATCAAAATTAAAATTATTTCTCTTTTGTTTCTTTCCTTTTATTCGTAATCAAAAGGATGCCTTTGTTTCTAAACCAAATTTGGCTTAGGCTCACCACTTTCCAAAATCAAAATTTTGGAAGTGGCTTGTGCTATGCCTTTTACAAATCAAATATTTGGAAATGGCTCAGCATATTTCCAAATCAAATATTTGGAAAGGCCAAATAATTTTGGTTTAGGCTTCGCCACTTTCCAAAATCAAAATTTTGAAGTGGGCTGAGCTTGTGCCTTTTCCCAAATCAAATATTTGGAAAGGGCTTAGCCTATTCCAAACAAAGTTTTGAAATGCCATTATTATTTTAATGCCATGTGGCATCCCAATGGCCAAACTATTTGAACCATTGGTTAGCCACATGACACAACTAAACAAAGGAGATATTAATCACAACTATGAACAATATTGAATCACAAATACACAAAACAAAACGGGGGCCACCGCATCACACCAGCAGCCGCCGGCAGCCCGGAGGCCGCCGCCGCCGCCGGCGATCACACGGTGGTGGTGCCGCCGCCGGTCGGCCGAGCACCACCATTGCTGCCGTTTTTTTTTTCGTGTATCTATTTTGCAAATCAAAAATCTTTCATCTTTTAATTACGTGATTTAAACGATAAAATTAACTACGCAAATTAACATGCTTCTTGCTTAAGCTCGAAGCTCTCTCTGATACCACTGTTAGAAATCTACGCGGAACGCAGCTGAATTCAAAATTTATTTTCTATCGACCCAAGATCGACTTCGCTTAAGCAATAAACAAACAAGTAGTAGACGGTGGTTACCTTGGTTGATCTATAAGATCGACGCTTTGACCGCCTAAGAGAGTAGTTCTCGCATAGAGTCGCTTCTGCCGCTCGCCTCTACCGTTAGTCCACACGAACAACAGCCCGCCGGAATCCCATCGTGGATTGCTATTGGAAAACTCCGGTTGCTAGACCGGCCTTTTCCCCTCTCTCCAACTCTCTAAAGGATGCTCTCTATTTTACACAGGAACTATGAGCTCTTGCAATTATGAAGTACAAAAGAGCTTGACACCCACCTCTTATTTATAGTGTAGGTGGCGCCATCCTCTAGAGTGGAGGAGAAGAAAACCTTTTCCCAATAAAATAAGGAAAATATAATTGATTGATTTATCTCATTTATTATAATATCTCATATTAAATAAATCTAGGATATTGTCAATATCTTATATTGAATATTCCCAAGATATTGTTAATATCTAATATTAACTATCTTTATTTTATTACCATAAATCAATTTACACATGTGTATATATCACATATATATTACACAAATAAATCTATACAAATATACAATTTAGAAACAAAAGTGCACATGCACATCATATGTGCAACACGCATATGTATATATATATATTTATAAATATTAATATCTAATATTAATATATGGTAATACCATTAATTAAATTGCACAATCCAAGTGTATCTTACACACTTCAATGTGGACCCCTTTGACCAACAAATTGGCTTTCGGAATATTCTTTAATTAATATAATATTATTAATATCTTGTATTTAATTTATTCATAATAAATAAATACCACCGTATTAATTTACCACTATAACCTTTATAGTCTCGAGATAAACTTTCCTTATTTGGTTATCATCTATAACCACATTTTAATCCGCTAGATGTTCTTATGTGTGTGACCCGATAGGCTTCGAATATGTTGGCCGTAGACACAAAGTGCAAATTACTTAAAATGCCCTTCATGCCTAACGATCACGGGATAGCGTCTAGCAACACACCGTGACCCCAATCATCGGAAGAGTCAAATGCAATGACTACTACCTTTCATGTGAAACAGCTTACCGTGTAACTTACAATCCTATCGTAATAATAATATCCATACGGTCGTGACGTCGAGTGTCAAACATTAACGATCGTATCTTATAATCTGATATCATGCTCTCTCGAAGTAACTCGCTTACTCCCACTTTGCAAAGATTCACGAGAACAAGACATTCCTTATAAGAAGGCCATTTCGGATATTCGATCCCAATCATAGGATACGCGATTCCCGGACGACCAATCATGTATACTCCGCGATGCTTCAATATCATACCCAATCACTACCGCATGATCGCCTGCGTGGCTAAGCGGAAACCTCAATAGTGTCAAAGCATGACAATCCACACCGTGATGCCATGAAGACTCGGTCAAAAGGATAATTACACAACCGTCACATAAGGTGACACTTATTCGTGTAAGTGGGTCGCCTAAACGTCGCATTCTCTAATACACGCCCACGCATACCCAAGTGTCTCTACACTTCAATAGATTTAGATCTATCCCTCGCCTAAAGACATGAAGACATCTAATACGTGCTAGCCTGCTCATACTATCAATGCCCCGCTTAATAGTACATCACCTGTAGACATTTAAGTATCAAACTTATTAAAGTGAATAGAGATCTCATCAACCATAATCGCCTATCATGGTTTCTCTATCACGCTTTAATACTAAGGACGTTATCATATAACAATTCATAATTGGTTCTTTAAAAGAACAAATATATGACAACAGAAAAGCCATTTAATATATGTATAAACATAAAGAAATAGTAGAAATGATCCGACCCGGTCGGATCCGGTCCAACCCGATTGGGTTTAGGACACTATTTCAACAACTTTGCAATGTCTAACTTTGATTTCTAATACCCTTGGCTCAGTACCACAACTGAGACCCTCTGCGGTGAGAAGATGGGAGCACCAGAAGGCGTTGTTTAAGCCTTTTGGGACATTGACTTAGTAGTCGTTGATCCTTTTACAACGTGCTAAGTAGTGTAACTAGATGTCTAGGACTAGAAGTCCTTATGAAGCCTTTTATGTGAATAAATCAAGTGGCTATATCTAAACTCGTAAATACATATATGTGTGTCTAAAAGCTAAAACATTGATCTCATTGGTAAGGCACATTTCCATATCAAAGCATGGGACACTTACAGCTCCACTTGAGGCTGTGTGTCAATGGACTACTTGTAACTCACACACGGAACCTACATCCGTGCCCATAGAGAGGTGATTAATAGGTCGTGGAGCATTTTCACCACACATAGTGTCTTTTGATATTGATTCAAAAAATGTATGTGTGAGGATGTACTATGTGATCTAGTAGAGAGTGAGTGTGATCTCATTATAACCTATGTGGTAGAGATTGTAGAATCGACTCGTTATATGCGATATACTATATATTGTGTGTAAATGTTTCTTCTACCCTTTACTAATTACGTATGTACTTACCCCCTCTTCTTTTATATTTCCCACCCCGAGAAGGCGGTTGTCAAGACGATGATGAGTATTTATTTCGCTTTTACTCCGATTGTTACGAGGCTTATGAATATATTACTATTGTGCTTTAAAATTAATATATGCATGCCGGGCATTCTTTCCGGATAAGGACTCGGTATCCGGTACAGGGCGTCACATGAAAGACTCAAATGTACGAAAACGACTTGACTCAACAACACAGCTTGCTTCTTCTGTGTTGCACTTGATTCTTTGACAGCTTGATAGTGGAAATGTTGTCACGTAATTTATAGTAGCTCCATATTTCTTGAAATGCAACTCCTTAAATATCCTTCTATGCCATATGGCTTGGCAAGCACAACCCATAGCTGCAACAAATTCAGATTCTGTACTAGATAAAGTGATAATTGGTTGCTTCTTTGAAGACCAAGAAATAGCACATGTTCAAAGCATGAAAACATAACCGAAATTTCTTTTTCCATCATCTTGTTCTCCTGCATAAATATCTCCAAGTCTCGAGTTCCTTGCAAATAATGACGGATTCTCTTGGCAGCTAACAAACGCAATTCTATGGGATTTTCCATATACCAGCTAATTAACCTCACATAATATTATGTCTGACCTTGTTGAAGTAAGATACATCAAGCTGCCACAATTTGCTTATAAGCTGTAACGCCACAGAAATAGTGTATGTGGTACTACTTGAATCATAAATGATCCGGTCAACTGATTACACAGTCGTCCTCGTTTGGTCTAAAAGGGCTAACCCGAGTTGACAAGACCATCATCCTCGTTTGTTCTTAACCCGAGTTTACAATACATTTATGTCTCACACTTATATGGGGGCGAGCATTCTATTCATTACAAATGTGGGACTTTACATTCTCCCCCTTCTAAGGGACTCAAGTCCTCGCTGTGACTTGTCATTGTCTCTCGTCCTATCGTAGGATTTTTAACGTGACCCCCACCGTCTCTCACGGTGTGGCACTTAGGCCCGTCTAATAGATGGCTCTGATACCAATTTGTAACGCTCCAGAACTAGAGTCTGGCGGTGTTTTTTTAATCATAAATGATCCGGTCAACTGCTGTCGAGGATAATATAGTTTGAGTATTTATTTCAGTATTATTATTTATGTTAAATATTATTATCGGCATAATTATCTTCTAGTGACTTATTGACTAAGTCATGAACACTATATATTTGTACTCTCCCATTCAGTTGAACCAGTGAAATACAATATTCTAAATTCCATTATGGTATCAGATCAAGTCGATTTTCCTCTCCACCGTGTTACGCCAATTCTCCTAAACCCTACCCTTCTTCGTTGTTGATTTGCCTCTTTCTGTTCCAAAAAAAAAAACATAGCAGCTTATTCTTTCTCCCGTCTCAATGCCCCTGCAATCTTCTCTTCTTCGATTCTAACCTTGCTATCACATATCTTGATCTGTGTTCTACATCTAAAAAAAAATCAGAGAAGAGAAACAATCATCAGCAAATCTCCGGCAACTCAATCTTCCTCCGGCAGTTTTTCTTTTCTCTTTTGTCCAGCTTTTTCTTTCCGCCGCACCTGTTCTTTCCGGCATCCAGCAAATCAACAAATCTCCATCTTCCGGAGCAAAGATTTCCCGTATCCTCTTCCAGAGCAAAGATTTCCCAGATCTACAACTCTGATTCACGAGCAATTTTATTGCACCGAGAAATGATCATGTGTATTTGGTGTAGATTTTATAATTTCTGATTCTTTTCCTGTATCATGTGGTTGGTGTCGTAGATCCCCACCTCCGAAAGCGATTCAACATTACTCCAAAAATAAGTTTTATTTCTTATTTTATTTTCCTATAGCAGGCACCCAAAAAAAAGAAAAAGAAGGTCTTAAATAAAATAATAATAAAAAGAAATGGAAGATCGTCGGAACAATCTCAGCTTCTACCCTTCCCCGTCCAGTGCCCAGATTTGGATTTTTCTCGAGAACGGGGGGCAACCAAAGATTCAGTCTACCCCATCCTTTCTACTCCAGACAAAATCATGGTGCTGTGAACCTCCATTGCCAAATATGCTTTCAAGTCGGCCATGCTGCTCCCTCATGCCCCTACCGCTACGACCGTTCATGCTACCGCCACAGGCATACGTCGCTTCCCCCTTCACTCATCCTGGATCTGAATGGATTGCGGATACTGGTGCCACTCATCATCTCACTAATAAATGTCGCAATCTCACCCTATCATCTGCACCCTATGCCGGACCCGACAAAGTGCATGTAGGCGACGGTATATGTTTACCTATTACTCATTACGGCTCTTCTTCTGTATATTCCCCTTCCCAGTTATTTAATTTATCTAATATTCTTGTTACGCCTTCCATCACTAAAAATCTCTTATCAGTACATAAATTTGCTTCGGATAATTCCGTGTACTTTGAATTTCACGGGTCTTACTTCCTTGTAAAAGATTACTCCGGTCACACCCACCTTAGGGGATTTGTCAGAGGTGGTCTATATCACTTCACCACCCCACTTCACCCTCCCCCTTCTCCTGCTCAGGATCTGGCCTCCTCCGTCACCTCCTCCATCATGTGGTATCAGCGTCTCGGTCACTGTTCATATTCCGTACTCCGTCAAGCCTTAAATAGCCTTCCCACCTTTACTCCTACTAAGGCATCGTCTTCTGTTTGTGCCCCGTGTCAGTTAGCAAAAAGTCACCGTCTTCCTTTATACACTTATGAGTTTACATCTACTGCCCCGTTGGACTTGATTTACTCCGATGTATGGGGCCCCTGTTATGAGCCCTCAATTTATGGTTCTCGTTATTATATCAGTTTTCTGGATGACTTCACCGAATACCTATGGCTTTATCCTCTGAAAAATAAATCCGATGTTGAAACTATCTTCCCCGACTTTCTTGCCATGATTGAACGTCAGTTTAATATCAAACTAAAATCCATCCAAACTGATTGGGGTGGTGAGTACCGTCGTGTTTCCACTCATCTTACCACTCTTGGCATCCGGCATCGCCTTTCTTGTCCCCACACACACGAACAAGTTGGTGCCATTGAGCGCCGCCACCGTCAAATTGTTGAAGTTGGCCTCTCCCTTCTTGCCCAATCTAATCTTCCACTTCCTTATTGGGAGGACGCCTTTATCACTGCCACTTACATTATCAACCGGCTTCCCACCAAAGTTCTTCATGATAAGTCTCCCTACGAAATGGTCCACCATCGACCTCCTAACTATACTTTCCTTCGCCTCTTTGGGTGTGTGTGCTGGCCCTATCTTCATCCCTACAACCATCACAAGACCAATTTTCGATCCAAAACCTGCATATTCCTCGGATATAGTCCTTCTCACCATGGTTATAAATGTCTCGACCGTACCTCTGTCCGTATTTAGGTTGCTCGCCATGTTGTTTTCGATGAATCTATCTTCCCTTATACTCCTTCTCCTTCCAAACCCATGCTTGATAGTCTCACTGTACCGCTGCCTGTCTTCCTACCAACACCTCCACAAAATCCACCTCCCATGCCGGCCCCTTCCAACCCGGCACCACCTCCTACGGCTTCTCCTTCCGAGCCCTCTCCACCCACTTCTCCTACGTCCATCTCTGCCATGGCCTCTCCAGCTTCGTCTCCTGAGCAACCCGCTCCCACTCATACCATGATCACTCAAACCAAAACCAATTCTCTTAAACCTATCTCTCAGCCTGACTTTATCCGTTATCCGCTTCCTAAAGCTCTCATTGCTTCTACCTACTCCTTGGACCCTACTTCCTATAAAGCTTCCAAACACCTGACTTGGCGTAATGCAATGAGAGAGGAAATTTCCGCGTTGTTGCGTAACAAAACCTGGGATCTTGTGCCTTCACATCCTTGTATGAATATTGTTGGAAATAAATTGGTTTATCGCACTAAGCTTCATGTAGATGGCTGTTTTGAGCTTCATAAGGCTCGCCTTGTGGCCAAGGGTTTTCATCAGGCCAGAGGGGTTGATTTCACTGACACCTTTAGTCCGGTTGTTAAACCGGTTACTAATTCATCTTCTCCTGTCTCTTGCTGTTTCGCAGGGTTGGTCTCTTCGCTAGGTGGACATTCAGAATGCTTTTCTCTATAGGAATCTATCTGAGCCCGTTTATTTGCAGCATCCACAGGGATTTGTTCATCCTGATTATCCTGACTATGTTTGTCGTCTTTGTCGGAGTCTTTATGGTCTTCATCAGGCTCCTCGTGATTGGTTCTCTTGCTTCACTAATGTCTTGACTCAGTTTGGGTTTGTAGGCTCCAAAGCCGACACCTCCTTATATATTTATTCTCGTGATGGTGCTCGTGTTTATATTCTGATTTATGTGGATGATATTATTATTACTGGCTCATCGTCTTCTCTCATTGAGCAGGTTATCTCTTATCTTGGTCGGCACTTTCCGGTTAAGGACCTTGGTTCTCTATCCTATTTTCTTGGCATTGAGGTGCTTCCTACCTCCATTGGGCTTTTTCTCACTCAGCGCAAGTATATATTTCAGCTTCTACAGCGTGCCTCTCTAGACAAGGCCAAGCCTTGCCAGACACCTATGTCGGCCTCTACCCGACTTACACTTGACGCTGGCCATCATAGTGCCGATCCGTCTCTTTACCGCACCATTGTTGGCGGTCTACAGCATCTCAGTTTCACTCAGCCTGATATTGCCTCGCGGTCCACAAGGTTAGTAAGTATATGCATTCACCTGCCGATATTCACTAGGCTGCAGTTAAACGTATTCTTCGGTATCTTAACCACACTATCTCCGATGGTCTATTCTTCTCTCGTCGGTCCCCTATTTCGCTCCGGGCTTATTTCGACTTTGATTGGGCCGCCGACACCGATAATCGCCGTTCTATTGGGGCATATTGTGTTTTCCTTGGTGATAATCTCATTAGTTGGCGTAGTAAGCAACACTTGACGGTTTCAAAAAGTAGTACTCTGAGGCCGAGTATAAGACTCTCTCCAACACTGCCGCCGAACTCTAGTGGCTTTGTAGCCTTCTTCGTGAGATGCCGGTTCCGTTGTCTTCCCCACCTACACTTTGGTGTGATAATATTGGCGCCACCTACCTTGCTCACAATTCGGTCTTTCATAACCGCACAAAGCACATAGAGAGATATATCGACTTCCACCATGTTCACGAATTAGTTGCTGCTCGCAAGCTCAGCATCTCTTTTATCTCCTCGAAGGATCAGTTGGCCGATGTCCTCACCAAACCGTTGGCTCAGCCTTGTTTTGCCAGTTTAAAGTCCAATCTCCGTGTTCAGCCATTTCCCACGGGATTGTGGGGGCGTGTCGAGGATAATATAGTTTGAGTATTTATTTCAGTATTATTATTTATGTTAAATATTATTATTGTCGTATTTATCTTGTAGTGACTTATTGACTAAGTCACCGAATACTATATATTTGTACTCTTCCATTCAGTTGAATCAGTGAAATACAATATTCTAAATTCCGTTAACTGCTTAGACCCTTGCCTTCGCTTGAATTAAAAGTGTTAACCCGAATTGACAAGACTTTTATGTCCCACATTTATATGGGGGTGAGTATTATATTACTTTACAGATTTGGGAATTAACATAAACTGTGCAATAAACCTATTTCCTATCACAATAGTAAAGCCACTGCCTTGATGTACAAAAATTGAACATACTTGAACCGTGTGTTAAAAATAAAAAATATATTTTAGAAACATTGCTATAATCACATGCTCATGTTTGCCAAAGCATGCTAATTCATTCCCCAAGTACATAATTGAAATACGTAAGTGACAATTTCTATGCATAGTCGAATCTTTTTCAGAGGCATACTTGATTGACCATGACTTGACATGCACAATGAAAGTAGACAGCTTCCTCATAAATTCATGGCTAGTTAATTTACTTTACATATTGTATTCTTTATTTGGTTGTTATTATGATTGTTATGAAGAAAAACACACACACATGCACACTTTTTCTGGAAAAAACAAATCTGAACAATTTTATTGAAGCTTTTCTTTTCTTGCTTATTTACATCGGTATGCAGTGCTTTTATTTATAGTACAGAAGAAAACCAATCTATGATTGTCTTGTTTATCTTAAATTCTAACCTATTTTATCTTTCTAGGAACAATTTTGGGAGCCTTCATCTTGGGCAGATTCATTGAAAAGACTGGATAATCACCATGTTTCAAAAACAGGTAGCTTTCGACCTCTTGTTTAATAAGCACATATCTGATTTCTGTTTTAAATTTGAAGTGATCCCTCCATATCTCTCCATAATCCATCCTTATCTCTCCTTTGGATCACCGGATCCCTTAGTGTGGAGGACTCTGTAGAATATTTTCCATTTGATTTGAATTTTTGTGCATTATCTGTTTGCTTGCTGGCTTCATTTGAATTTGAATCCAACGTTCTTGTGTCAGACTTCGTTATTACCCCCTTCAAACTAGGCCTGGGGTAAAGGCCAAGTTTGCTACGAAGGGTTTGAAAGGGAACCTTGGGCAGTGCCTTGGTGAAAATGTCTGCCAATTGCGCAGAAGCAGGGACATGCTTAGTAACCAAGAGGTGTCTAGCCACTTGTTCTCGGACATAGTGATAATCCAGCTCAATATGCTTCCTTTGAGCATGGAAATCTAGGTTGATAGTCATGTGTAGAGCACTGAGGTTGTCTGACAGGAGTACTGGTGTAGTTGTCAGGGTGATGTGCAATTCTTGTAGAAGATAAGTAAGCCATGTAAGTTCTGCTGCAGTATGAGCCATGGCTCTATACTCAGCTTCAGAGCTTGACCTGGAAACTGTAGATTGTTTCTTGGCACACCATGAAATAAGATTAGTGCCAAGGAAGGTGCAATGTCCTGTTGTAGAATGCCTTGTAAATTGGCAACCTGCCCAATCTGCATCAGAAAATGCCACTAGGTTAGGCCAGTCTGCATCTGAGTGAGTGAAAGATAACAAGCTGTTTTTAGGGGCCTTAGATAATTTTAAGCCAAGACCAAGAGTGCCTTTGACATATCTTAGGATTCGAAAAACCAGTGTGAGGTGGGCATGAGTGGGCTGCTGCATGAATTGTGCCATATAGTTAACGCTGAATGAAAGATCTGGCCGAGTAAATGTAAGATATTGGAGGGCCCCCACAAGACTTCTATAGTAGGTGGGGTCTGGGAGGAGCTGTGATGCTGCTTCTTCCTTATATTTAGTTGCTAAAGGTGTCCTCATGGGCTTGCAATCAAGCATGTAGGCCTTATCCAGAATGGTGGATGCATAGTGAGACTGATCAAGGTGTAAGCCTTCTGGTGTGTGGTGCACCTAGACTCCTAGAAAGTGATGTATAAGCCCTAGATCCTTCATAGAGAATTCCTGACTGAGGAGTTGAGTAAAGGATGCCAACATGTCTTCATTGGATCCTGTAAGTAAGATATCATCCACATACAAAAGAAGGACTAGAGTCCCATGATTAGAATGGTAGTAAAATAAAGATGGGTCTGAAAGACTCCAATGAAAGCCATAATTGAGCAAAAAGGTGCTAAACCTGTCAAACCAAGCCCTGGGGGACTTGCTTGAGCCCATAAAGGGGCCTATCCAACTTGCAGACATGGTTAGGAAATGAGGGGTCTATCATACCTGGAGGTTGTGTCATGTAGATGTCTTCTGTGATGTGACCATGCAGGAAGGCATTCTTCATATCTAGTTGTTTGATAGGCTAGGACTGATTAAGGGCAATGCTTTGGACAATCCTAATTGTGCTTGGTTTGACAACTGGTGAATATGTCTTTATATAGTCAATGCCATCTATTTGACTGTAGCCTTTGGCTACAAGTCCGCCTTCTTCAATCTTCTAGATTTCCATCTCAAGGTTAAGCTTGGTTTTAAAAACCTATTTTGAGCCTATGTCATTCATGGTAGGGTTCCTAGGAACAAGGTGCCATGTGTGATTGTTGGAGTGTGCATCTATTTCTTCTTGCATAGCTGCCCTCCACCCTTCATGTTTAAGGCCAGATTTAACTATTTTTGGTTCTTTGGGAATGTGGGGTAGAACTGTGGTCAAGGCATATTTTGGGTTAGGTTTGAATATCCCATGTTGGCCTCTGGTTACAATCCTAGGGGTGTCTGGAGATTCTGGAACTTCTTGAGTGCCGGGAGATTCTGGAACATCTTGGTCATTGGCAGAGGTTGAAGAAGACTGAATAGGTGCTGGTTCTATGTTGCGACTGGTAGGTGATTCAGGATCAATATCTGCTGTTTCTGTGTTGAGACTGGTAGGTGATTCTGGATCAATATAAGACATGTCTGGAGAGGGAGAGTCTGTTGAGGACAATTGTAGAGGGTCAGACGTAGTGATGGGATGTGGTGGTATTGGGGTATCCAAGCCTAGAGAGATAGCTAATGGTTCTGTGTTAATTTGGTTATGATCAGATTCTGTGGGGTTCATAGAGGGTGTCCAGGTGTCAAATATGGTGTAGGCACAATCTATGTTAAAGGAGGGTTTCATTTTGTAGGGTAACAGTGTCTCATCAAAGGTAACATGTCTAGTCATGAAAAACTTTCTAGTAGGTGGATGGAAGCATTTGTAGCCTTTGTACTGGGTGCTGTAACCAACAAAGACACAAGGCACCGTCTTGGGATCAAATTTATGTTTTCTGGTGTCCCAAGTGTAGGGATAACATCTGCTGCCAAAAACTCTAAGTGTGGAATAATCAGGATTGATGTTATGAAGCAGGAAATAAAGAGATTGCATTTTGAGCACAGATGTAGGTAGTCGATTTATTAAGTAAACTGCTGTAGTAAAGGCCTCTACCCACAGAAATAAAGGTAATCTATTGTGAAACAACATAGTGAGCCCTAATTCCCTAATAGTTATGTGTCTCCTTTCTACAACACCAGTTTGTTATGGTGTGTGAGGACAAGAGATTAAGTGATTTATGGCATTTTTAAGGAAGTGACTGGACAATTTGTTATTAATGAATTCACCCCCTCCATCAGAGTGAAATTGTTTTATGTGGCTTTTAAATTGTCTTAGGACATAGCTTTCAAAGTTAAAGAAAACATCAGTAAAATCAGACTTATGTTTAAGGGGAACCATCCACATATATTTAGAATAATCATAAAAAAAACATAATATTTAAATTTGCTAATTGACTCAACTGGAGCAGGGCCCCACAAATCATAATGTACCAAACCAAACAGACTAGAACTGGAATGACTGGACTGACTAAAAAGGAGTTTGCTTAACTTGCCAAGTTGGCAACTTTCACACAAATGCTCCTGTTTATTGTGCCTTAGGACCTCTATGAGGCCTTTATTTTTAAGAACTTGTACTGTAGGAAATTGAACATGCCCTAGATGTTGGTGCCACAGTTCAGCACAAGACTTGAAGGGAGCTCTTAGTAAATAAGACAGGTCCACCACAAGACTTGTGCTCCCTTCAAGATTGCCTGACCTGTCTTTTTGTCCTTCAAAACAAACCCAGTATTAGTAAATATACACTCAGCAGAATGTTGATCTGCTAACTGACATACATATAATAGATTCTTTTTGAGATTAGGGGCATAAAGCATATTTATAACAGATATGGGTGAAGTATTTGTAGGTAAATGCAGTTCACCGATGCCTTGTATAGCAAGTTGTGTTCCATCTCCAATAAGAACATATTCAGACCCTAAATATGGGGATAAGTTATGCAATATACCTCTGTTACCTGTCATGTGATTAGATGCACATGTATCCACGATCCACTCTGTTTCAGCTATTATGTTGTCCAATGTGAGGGCAAAAAGAGCTTGTGGAAGGCCTTCATTCTGGTTTTTCTGTCTGTTATTCCACCAACATATTTTGGCAACATGCCCTGTAATTCCACAACACTGGCATGTTTCATTTCTATATTGTTCCCTTTCTGTTTTGGTCATCCTTTTGAACACCTGTCCTTCAGTCCTGCCTTGATTGTTTGATGTGGAAGGTCTAGGAGATGTTTGCTGGGCCTGAAAGCCTCTTCCTGCAGAATTGAACCTGGGGTTGTTGGTGCTGATGTTGGCCTATTGGGGTGCTTTCTGTCCATAAAAAGCCAGATGAGACATATGATCTGACTCCTTATTCATGGTGAACCATGACCTTCTCTGATCCAGACTTTGTAGTTGTGAAACTAACTCAAAGTATGTAGGCCTTGGGGGTTTTAACATTGTAGTGGTAAAGGTTTCATACTCAGGTCCCAGGCTAGTAAGAAGGTAGTAGACTTTTTCTGGATCTGTGATTGGTTTGCCTATGGCAGCCAAACAATCACAGAGCCCTTTGAAGGTTCTAACATGTTCATTTATGTTTTTATCTTCTGCTTTCCTCAAATATGTGATTTGCTGTCTCAGATTATATTCCCTTTCCTGGGAATCTTGAGCATATGAACTTTTCAAAGCATCCCAGATAGCATATGCAGTGTCTAGTCCAATGATGAGCCCCAAAGACTCCTCAGATAATGATCCTATCAGCCATCCTCTAAGCATTCTATCAGACTTCTTCCATGTGACATAATCTGGATTTTCTTTTGTGTTGGGTGATTCTTGCTCTGGAGTTGACTCGTGGTGGATCTGCACCGATTCTCGTAGTAATGAATTCTGGGGGTGTAGAGTTGCTATTTGTGAGATGATCTGCTAAGTCTTGACTCTCTGCTAGAGCCAGAACCTGTTCCCTCCACAGTGGGTAGTTTTTGGAGTTTAACTTTAAGCTAATAAAGTTAGCTACGTTAATAGATAGCGTTGTCATGGTGTTTATTCACCACTCGCTCTGATACCATGAAGAAAAACACACACACACACACACACACACTTTTTCTGGAAAAAACAAATCTGAACAATTTTATTGAAGCTTCTCTTTTCTTGCTTATTTACATCGGTATGCAGTGCTCTTATTTATAGTACAGAAGAAAACCAATCTATGATTGTCTTGTTTATCTTAAATTCTAACCTATTTTATCTTTCTAGGAACAATTTTGGGATAAAGCCTTCATCTTGGGCAGATTCATTGAAAAGACTGGATAATCACCATGTTTCAAAAATAGGTAGCATTCGACCTCTTGTTTAATAAGCACATATCTGATTTCTGATTTAAATTTGAAGTGATCCCTCCTTATCTCTCTATAATCCATCCTTATCTCTCATTTGGATCACCGGTTCCCTTAGTGTGGAGGACTCTGTAGAATATTTTCCAATTGATTTGAATTTTTGTTTGGATTTTTGTGCATTATCTGTTTGCTTGCTGGCTTTATTTGAATTTGAATCCAACGTTCATGAGTCAGTCTTCGTTATTATATTATTCAATGCGTTCGATTCGGATTCAAGAATTTCTCTCTTCTTCAAATTCCTCCTCAACTATCTCCTTTCAAATTCTTACAGATACTCTGCTTGGATTTCTTCGCAAGTTTCATTCTTTTAAATTAAATTGATCTTCCTTAGATAAAATTATCCACATATTCACAATTTATTTATGTAATACATAGTTAACATGTAATTACTCCGTAAATTTTGCCGATACTTATGGAAGTGGTTTCGGATTTACACATAGCGTAAACACTCCACACATTATTATCCCAACAAAAGATTCCTGGGACAAAGAGGCACATATTTACATGTTCCAACGGAATGGAATTGTAGGATGCATGCTTAAACACAAATATTAGATCAGTCATTGAAATTGAAATTATTAGCGGCCCGCCATCATGGACTTTGGTGCCATATATTGTCAGTAAAGTGACTTAAACTCTACATTTGGTGGAACCAATCTGAAGACTCAGTTGTGTGATGGACAGTTGAGAAGTGTATTCAATTCTATGCATCAGTAGGGTGAAGTCTCACCGAGGCTTCACAAAGAGGTGAAGTCTGCTGAGTAATCGAATCTGACAGGTCCCACATCTGCTATTTACATTATGTGACATGACTATCTGATGTCATTAAAAGGAGGACACATGTAGGGGTATTTATGGCGTTTCAGACAAAGATTCCTTGCGGCTAGGGTTTAGGATTTGTGCCTATAAATACAATTGTTGTTGCATTGTCTGTGTGTGTGAAATCTGTAACTCAGTGCATAATAATAAAGATCTCTTTTCTGCCCATGGTTTTTTTATCTATCTCACTTTGAGAGGGGTTTTCCACGTTAAGTATGTGTTCTTCTTGTTTTTCTGTTATCTTCTTTGATTATTTGCGTTTGATTGCATCCGTTTCTATTTCTTGCATCTGAAGTTATCTCCATCCGTCATAAGAAACGGTATCAGAGAAAGGTTCTGGAGAAAACAATCTGTACGATCAACTTCATCTTCACCAAGACCTTCAGCAAGGTGCTAGGATCTGTGATAAAGTTGTGATCTTTAGCAAGAAACGATGTCAGTAGTAAACGTGAAAATCGATAAATTTATAGGAAGAAACAACTTTGGTCTGTGGCAAATCAAGATGCGTGCACTGTTGAAACAACAGGGTTTGTGGAGTCCTTTATCTGACAAACCAAATACAGGTGCAACAGATTATGCCAGTCTAGAAGAGAAAGCACATTCAACCATAATGTTGTGCTTATCTCGATGATGTTATCACCGAGGTTCTTTGAGGAAGACACCGCAACAAGTTGTGGAAGAAGCTTGAAAGCATGTATATGACCAAGTCAGCGACCAACAAGTTGTTGTTGAAACAGAGGTTGTTCGGTTTGAAGATGCATGAAGGAGTCCACCGAGGAACATCTGGACCACCGACACAATATTACTTGATTTAAGGAATATTGATGTTAAAATTGAAGATGAAGATGCAGCCCTAAACTCGTTGGTGTCATTACCGCATCATATGAAAACTTTGTGCGTCTTTCATAGTTGGGAAGGATACTGAGAGCTTTGGAGGATGTGAAGTCCGCCTTTACATGCCAGTGAGCTAAGACACAAGGTCACTTTGGGACATGACCAGTCATCACTTTGGGCTAGTAGCTAGCGTCAATAGTGAAAACAGATATGGTCAGAAAAAGAAAAAGAAGTCAGGGTCCAAAGGTCCTAAGTCTACTGGTGTCTGTAATTATTTTAAGGAGCATGGACATTGGAAGTCCAATTGTCCAAGGAAGAAGAAACAGCAGGAAGGTAACTCTAGCACTACTGCAGCCCTTGGCTCTTGAGCAATCAATGAGGTCGGGTTCTAGTTGCGTGGGGATTCTACACACCACAATGATGTGTGGATACTTGATTCTGGAGCATCCTACCATATTTGTCCAAACAGGGAGTGGTTTTCTACTTATGAGCGAGATAGATGGTGGTCAAATCTATATGGCCAACAAAGAAGATTTGCAAAGTTGTGGGAATTGGCTCGGTAAAGTTAAGGACGAGAGAGGATTGTAAATTCAGTAGACACGAAAGATGTAAGACATGTTCCACAGATGACCAAGAATTTGGTATCTCTCGATCTCTCAATGCAAGGGTTCAATTTCAAGGGTGAAGGTGGACAACGAATGTCTTCAAAGATTCAATTGTAGTCCTCAAAGGCATCAAGAGGGGAACCTTGTATATATTACAAGGATCTATTGTATCTAACTGCATTATTCTTTGTTGCATCGTCGGCGACCACGATCTCAATGCAGACTCAGCTATGGCACATGAGACTAGGTCACTGATTGCGGTCTGATCAGGTTATAAATTTATTTTACTTGACCACCAATACTAGCAATAGCACTAGGTACATCATAGCATAGCGATGGTGAATCAAGGTCGATCCCTCAGGGAATCAAAATATGGACCCTAGGTTTAAATAATTAACTCACCTAATTCGTTATTGAACAACAGTCTGAGACCAACATAAAAGACAAAATAAAATAAACAAACTCAAACCTAAAAGACACACACGTAATTAACCTTCCAATTACCAACGTTATCGTTTGGACCAAGACAACTTATATAAGATAACCTAACTCATTAACTGTCAATCTGGCTGTATTCATATTTAATTGGCTACGGGAGTCATCCCCTTAACTTGACTTAGCACCGGTTAGTTACTAGATCATTGTGGTATTGTTACGTGACTTCACCTTTTGGGTATCCATCTCATATAACTCACACGCTCATTATTCTAAGGATGCCGATATTAACCGTACACCTCGCTTAGGCAACATTCCTATGGTTAGGCGTACTTCCTAAACGATCGCTCAAGCCCTTGTCCTATTAACAATTACTTGGTAAGTCTCTTGTTAATCTACGATTCACGTATGACTAGGTGTCGACAATTCCCTAATACAAAACTAATCTAGATCTTGCTGAAAGTCCCGGAAGATCGTTCGTGAGCCGAACTAGACGTCTTATATTGGTATTTCCTAATAACACGCTAATGAAGAACTACGAGCGACGTAGCCGTAGCCATACCTACTGAGAAATTAAATTCAACTAGGTTAGACCCACCATAAAGACGTGGCAGACTTAACTGACGAAACTAGGGCTCGGTCGACCGAGGATAAGGGCTCGGTCGACCGAACGACTCCGTTCGGTCACCCGGACGAATTCAACCCTAATTACATCCTAGAAATATCCTCTCAGCGTTTCCTTATACAGAACATATTAAACAGCAATTCGTACATCACTTATATAAACTATCATAGATACACAGTAATTAAATCACATAGAGTCATGAATAAATCTAGATTATGACGTAGGTCATGGGATCCTCATTGACAAGGTGTCACCACCACCCAACGTCATAGCCGAGAATCACATCATCTAGCTATGTTTAATTAATTCAAACGATAAGAACATAATTGGAAGAATTAATTACTTGAAAATAAAACATGAAGATTAAGGGCTTACATTGTTGCAGCCCTAACTTGCTGAAAAACTCTCAATTTGTAGTGCTCTTTTATCAATGATTAAATCAATGTATGAATGAATACATAATACTAATGACAATGTGTTTATATAGAGCTCATAACCGACTTAGAAACCGACTAAGGATCGGATTCCCTAAACCCTAACCGAGTTAAGTAATACGCTGGACTGTGCTGGGCTTTAAGTCCACTCGGTCGACCGAATAGCTGGCTCGGTCGACCGAGCCTTCGCTGCTTCTGGGCTCTGTCTTCTATCTTCTGCTGGGCTCTGCATTGTCCTGGATCTTTAATTCCTTCTCCGTAGTCCGTCCATAATGCTCACTGTATTTATCATACAAAAACATAGTTTGTAATACCAAATAATGCAATAAATCATCGAAATGCAGAATAACGAATCGTAACTCGGGGTATATATAAATTAAGCATATTACGACTTATTATCCCTACATTAAAGCTCTTTTAAACTAGAATCGGGGATAAAGATCATAGAATAACGGGTACAATTTGACCGTCATCAGTCACATGGGTGAAAGCGGTATGCAGATTCTTTCTTCAACAGGTTTTCTTGGGGATATAAGGTCAAGAATCTGGACTTTTGTGAACATTGTGTGTTTGGGAAATTACATAGAAGTAAGTTCTCGGCAGGGTTGCACAACACAAAGGCATCACTTGATTATATCCATTCAGACTGCTGGGGTCCATCAAAAGTTGAGTCATTGGGTGGTCACAGATATTTTGTGTCATTCATAGATAACTATTCGAGGATGACTTGGGTGGTGATGATGAAGAACAAAAGTGATGCATTCAAGAACTTCAAGCGGTGGAAGGCCCTACTTGAGAATCAGTTAGGAAGAAAATCAAGAAGCTTCGTGCGGATAATGGTCCGGAATTACTGAATGATTTTGATTCATTTTGTGCAAATGTGGGTATTGCCGGACATCATATCAGTAGGAATACACCTCAGTGAGAATGGTGTAGCCGAAAGGGATGAATCAAACTATACTTTGGAGAGGGCAAGATGTATGCTTTCTCAAGCGGGTTTATCAAGGAGATTTTGGGCGGAGGCTGTAAAAGCAAATTTGCTACTTAATCAACAGGAGTCCTCACAGGATCAATCTCAAGACACCATTTGAGATTTGGTCGAGCAAGCCTCCGACTACTACTCGATTCTAAGGGTTTTGGGAGTCAGACTTACTACCATGTTAGTTAAGGAAGTTGGAGCCAAGAGCCAAGAAGGAGTGTTTATGGGGTATGGTGATGGAGTAAAGGGCTATAGAATTTGGTCAAAAGCGAGTCCAGAGTAATCCTCGGCGAGGATGTTGTGTTTGATGAAAATTCTATGTTAAACTCATCGGTGGGGAGGTCTCCGAATCAAACCAGTCTTGAATCGATAGTGTTGAGAAACAGGTGGAGCTTCAGTGGAGTCTCATGATATGCAACAATCGGTGGATCCAAATCAACACTATACCGACTGGATAATGAACCGTAATCGGATCAAGCCGACCCTCTCGAGACCTCGGTGAGGCGTCATACAAACATTAATCAGTAGAGTCTAGCTGCCAGCAGGCCTAGAAGATCTAATGTTGGGATACCTCTAAGGAGATATGGGTATGATGATTTGGCTGTATATGCACTCCAAGTTGCAGAAGAGGTAGAGGTTGCTGAACCTACTACTTACAGGGAAGCAGTGACATGTACAGAAGCATCTCAGTGGCATGCTGCAATGGGAGATGAAATGGAGTCATTGTTGAAGAATCAGACTTGGGAATTGGTCAAACAGCCTACTGACAAGGGAGTTGTGACTTGTAAATGGATTTTCAAGAAAAAGGAAGGAATAACTAAGGCAAAAGGGGTCAGGTATAAGGCACGTTTGGTTGCAAGAGAATTCAGACAAAAGGAAGGGGTTGACTTTGATGAAATATTTTCACCAGTGGTCAGACACACTTCAATCGGGGTGTTACTAGCAATGATGGCACAGCATGATCTGGAACTTAAGAAATTAGATGTGAAAACTGTTTTTCTACATGGTGAGGTGGACAAGGAGATATACATGACACAGCCTGAGGGCTTTCAAGTTCCTGGCAAGGAAAATTATGTTTGCAAGTTGAAGAAATCATTGTGTGGTTTGAAGCAAGCTCCAAGGCAAAGGTATAAAAGGTTTGACAGTTTTATGCTTCAATAGGGTTACAACAGAAGTCCTTATGACTGTTGTGTATACCACAGTCTGCTGAAAGATGGATCATATATATATCTTGTTCTGTATGTGGATGACATATTGATTGCTGCTGCAAAGAAGTCTGATATTCAAAATCTGAAGAACCTTCTCAGTGCTGAGTTTGAAATGAAGGATTTGGGTGCAGCCAAGAAAATCTTGGGGATAGAGATCTGGAGAGATAGAAGTCAGAAGAAACTGTTCTTGTCTCAGCAGGGTTATGTGCAGAAGATATTGGCCAAGTTTGGGATGTCTGCTGCAAAACCAATAGATACTCCTATGGCATCAAATATTCATTTGTCTGTTTATGCTTCACAGTCAGTTGAAGAGAATGAGTATATGTCAAAAGTTCCCTGTGCTAGTGCAGTTGGCAGTCTGATGTATGCCATGGTATGCACTAGGCCTGATTTGGCTCAGCAAGCGATCGGTGTTGTCGGCAGAGTTTATGGCTCAACCTGGAAAGGAACACCGGAAAGTCGTTAAAGGATATTCGTGTACTGAGAGGTACAACTGATGTTGGTCTCATTTATGGAGGTGATACTAGTCTGATCACAGGCTACTGTGATGCTGATTATGCAGGTGATGGTGACCGTAGAAAATCAATAACTGGTTATGTGTTTACATTGGGAAATGCAGTGGTCAGCTGGAAAGCTACTCTTCAGGCTACAGTAGCCTTATCAACGACTGAAGCACAATATATGGCTCTTACTGAAGCAGCTAAGGAGGGTATCTGGTTGAAGGGGCTAGTCAGTGATTTAGGGTTGCATCAGGATCAGGCTGAGATATATTGTGACACCCTAAGTGCAATATGTTTAGCCAAGGATCAGGTTCATCATGAGAGAACCAGCATATTGATGTCAGGTATCATTTTCTGAGAAATGAGAAGAGGGTTGTGGTGAAGAAGATTGGCACAAAGGATAATCCTGCTGATATGTTCACTAAACCAGTTCAGCAGAGTAAGTTTTAGCTTTTCCTGGACTTACTGAATATTCAGAGCTTGTAATCTGTTTCTGGAAACTCTACTGAGGGCAGGTCAGTGGAGTGGATGCTATGGAGATATTCTGGTACAAGTACATCTGGCATTGACAAATGCATCTGGTATAAGTACATCTGGTTATGCAATCTGTTTGACTCTGGCGATAGTTGAAGTCAAGGTGGAGATTTGTCAGTAAAGTGACTTAAACTCTACATTTGGTGGAACCAATCGAAGACTCAATTGTGTGATGGGC